>VIYQ01005666.1:0-20656 GCA_009928355.1 Chlorella sp. CH2018 | reverse complement strand
CTGGGGTTGAGCAAGGGGTGGGCGGGTGGGTCAGAGGCAGTGCTAAGCCAGAGGCAAAGAGGCGGCATGACTGGGCGAGGCGGCGATGCATGGCCCGGGCACCAATGGTCTGCATTCGTGCAAGGCATGTTGCAAGGCATGCTGTGTCAGCCAGCTTGCTGCTGACCGGCACTGCTGGCAGCCCCAGCAAACTCACAAGCCTGCAGCCGCAGCGGCGACAACAACGGCGGCGGCGGCGGCATCCCCACCTGCAGCTGGCGGCGCAGCTCCGACTCCTTCTTGCGCAGCTCCTGCACGTCGGCGTTGCCATTGTGCTGCAGCGCACGGTGCACCTCCAGCACCACCGCGCCGCCAATGGCTGCGGGGCACAGGGTGGCGGGCGACGGCTCAGGCGGGCGACGGCTGTGACGGGCTGTCGAGGGCTGCGGGGGCGGGGCTGCAGCGGGCTGCCGGGCGCCAGATGTGCACGAGACTCACCCACGAGGAACAGCATCGCGCCCGGCCTCCCCGCGTGCCCAGGGAGCGAGTGTTTGAGTGGGTGGGGTGCTTGGCAGCTGTGAGGAGGTGACGATCACGCGCCGGGCATGCTGCACGAGAACCGGAGCAGCCAGGCAC
This sequence comes from Chlorella sp. CH2018, assembly GCA_009928355.1. Classification (NCBI taxonomy): domain Eukaryota; kingdom Viridiplantae; phylum Chlorophyta; class Trebouxiophyceae; order Chlorellales; family Chlorellaceae; genus Chlorella; species Chlorella sp. CH2018. The sequence goes on along the minus strand of VIYQ01005666.1, from coordinate 20,041 downwards.
TGCAATGGGGGAGCCCTGGGCGTCAGCTGTGCATTCCCAGCCGCAGCACACGGAGCACGCGCTGCGACCCTTCTCCAATGGGGCGCTGCTGCGTACATTCCGCTGGCTGGAGCGGCGATAATTCAACCGAGAAAGCCAGGCATGTCTGCAGAGGCCCCACAGGTGCGTGGTGGCGCCGCCTGCCTCGCTGCGGCCGTGCAGCGGCTTCGGTAGGTCACCAAGCGCTAATTGGACATCGAGTTACCACGATCGGAGGGCCGCTGGCCCCTCGCACCACTCACCCAACCTGTCGCCGCCGCCGCCGCCGCCGCTGCCTGCAGGGAGGCGCGGCGCCGCCGCAGGAAGCAGACGGCCTCACCGGCTGGCAGCGAGTGGGCCGCCTGTTCAGCTACGCCTTCGCACGGCATGACCCCACCACCGACGTGAGGGGAGGTCGCCATGGCCACAGCTGTGTGCCTGCGCCGCTGTTGCTGCTGCTGAACAACAGCCCTGTGGTGAGCCTGCCGCCGTCCAGCCCAGATGCCTGATTGCTGCTTCCCGTCCCCACCCAACCGACGCAGCTGGCGCCCATGCCGGAGGAGTTTAGGGAGTGGGCACAGGACACGCTGCTGGCCACGATGGCGGGCATGATCTTTGGCGGCGGCAAGTCGTGGCTAGAGGAGAGCCGGCGCGGTGAGCAAGGGCAGAGGGGCAGGTATGGTGCCCAGTGCTGCGCTCAGTCTGCTGTGGCGGGGCCAGTGTGAAACCACCCCAACTGCAACACGCAGGCGCACCCGCTGGCTCACACATGTGCTGCTGCGCCTGGCCGTGTGCTCCTGCCGCAGGCAAAGCGCAAGCGCCAGCAGATGCACCCACCAAGCTGCATGCAGCTCGCGCCATTGCCGAGGAAAACACGCAGGCGCGTTGGACACAGCAAGTACTGAGCTGCCAGATGCACAGCTTGGGTGTGCTGGCCGCCTGCCTGGCGCTGCTCGCAGCCGCAGCTGCTGGCTGAATCTGCCACTCGTGCCCCACGAATCCACCTGCAGCGGCTGTCGCGCATGGCCAACGCGTCGCTGCGGGGCGGGTTGCTGTTCTGCGGCCTAGCAGGCACCTTCTATGCAGTCAAGGTGAGAGCACTTGGGAGTGCATGCCAGTCAAGCTGCGGCAGCTGCTTGTGAGGCTTTCGGCCTGTGCAGGCTGAATGCCCCGCCGCTCGCGGTGGCTGCTTCAACCGGCTCGTGGCTGTGAATCCCCTGAGCACCGCTTTTAGCTGCTAACCTCGGTTTGGTTCTGACGACCCGCAGATGCTGAGCGGCGTGTACCGCAACCGGCGCGACTTTTTGGACAGCGCACACGGCGGCATGGCAGCGGGCGCGCTGTTTGGCGTGTCATGTAAGGACTGGGGAGCTGCTTGCTCGCGCATGCGGCCCAAGCTCGCCTGCTCCTGCATGCTGAGTTTTCTTTCCATCGGGAGCAGCAAGCGCGCTCGGCTGCACACCCACTGTGTGTGCAGTCATTGCAATGGCTGCTGCCCCCCTCACCGGCCGCGAGTGCCCCGCTATGCCCTGCAGTGCACCGCAGCGTCAAGGCCCAGGTGCCGCTGGCTCGTAGCGTTGTGCTTGGAGCAGCTCTGGGTGCCTCCATGGGCATCCCAATAGGCCTGCTGCAAGAGAAGGCACGTGTCAAGAGCGGGGTGCAGGGCGTTCGCAGCCACACCGTCATGCTTCTGCTCAGCAAGCTCACTTGGGAGCCCTTCTGTCCACCTGCGAGCCCCTTATGTCTCGACTTCTCCCGATTCCCGTTGCCGCAGATTTACGACATGCTGCCCGAGGACCAGCAGGTTCAGCGGCAGCGGCGGGTGCAGCACACCGAGGCGGTGATCGCGGGCACAGGTGCGGACAGCATGCGTGCTGGCCTGTGTGTGTGGAGTGGTACAGTCGGAATTGGATCTTCCAACAGTTTTGAAGTCACAGAGTGTGAATGACTGATTGTGCGTTGCAGAGGCACCCACATCTGCAGTGTCTTGCTCATCCGCCACGCCTGCTCCCCCCCATGCGCCCTGCCCCTTCGCAGTGGAGTCTGAGCACCAGGCGGCAGCTGCCACCCGGCAGTACGATGTGACGGCAGCTGTGATCCAGCAGCTGGAGGCCAGCCTGTCTAGCAGCCCCACGCAGCGGCAGCAGCAGCAGCGGCAGGATGGGGGGCAGTGAGGCGGCTGGACCCGTTCCTGCGGGACGCATGCCAGCACGTGCTGCAGGCTCGGTTTGTGTGACCAACGGCTCAGCCTGATGTAACTGAGGTCAGATCTGGATATGGGCTAGCACCTGCAGTTGATTGGCGGCAGGGGAGGCAGGAGAGGGCTGCCTCTGGCGCCTGCCGCAGCCGGGTGACAGCGCGGCACAGCAGGCGCCCCAGCTTCAAACAGCCAGGCACCTGCGCCCATCGGGCACCGCTTGGCGCCGCCGCTCACGTCCACCATGCGCGCTGCTCTGCTGCTGGCCGCGCTCGCGGCGCTGCTCGCGGCTGTCCCCGCCCAGGCGCGTTGACAACGAGCGGGTGCCGGGGCGCGGCCCGCGGGCCCCGCATGCAGCGACTGACAGCAAGAGCTATGTGGCTGTGACAGTTGCAAGCGCGCGAGGGGCGGCGGTTGGGCATGGCGGGGCGGGTGCCGTCGGCGGCAGCTGCCGCTGCGGCGGAGGCGGCGGCGGCGGCACCCTGCCGCTGCCACTCATCTTATGGTCAGACCCTGCACTTTGAACCCTCCCAATGGAACGTGCATGCCTCCATCATCCTGTCCATGCAGGGGCAGGCCTACTGCCCGCCGTATGCAGCCACCTACACCACGGCAGCGGAGTGCGATGCCGCCATCCTGTCGGGCGTGCAGGCGGCAGAGGCGCTGGGCATTGAGCTGTCCAAGCACGGCATCAATGCCGGCCAGAACAGCACGGCAGAGAGCGCCATGCTGACCGGTGAGCAGTCGGGGCTCGAATGTGTTGAGGGTGGACAAATGTGCCAGCCGCTGGGAGGTTGTTTTGCAGGCCGCGCTGCCGCTCGACGCCCTTTTCGCTGATGTTGTGCTGCCTGCACCCCACTCCTTGCAGTTGACGGCAAGACCGTCGTGGTCTATAACCACAAGATTCAGACGGTGCGTTGTCGTGGTTGCTGCCGCATCTGCTGCAGCATCATCCCACCAGCTTGTTCCGGCGCTTGCATGCATGTGCAACAAAGCCAGCACTGCTGCACGCACCTACACCAACAAGCCCTCCCTTCCCTTTCATGTTCCCGCCGCAAGCAGGGCAACAGCTTCTGCTGCGGCCTGCAGGTCAAGGTCAACGGCGACGCTGTGCCCCCCGCTGTGCAAGTGACCACCTCTGCTGCCGCCCCTGCTGCCCGCAACTTCTGGGTGAGGCAGATGGCGGCGCGCTTGTGTGTTGGGCTGTGCCGCATCACGCCACAAATATCACTGCTGCATTCGGCTGCTTATTTACTTGTCCACGGGAGCCTCAGGTCCTGCATGCTCCCTGAGTCGTTGTGCTGCTGCCAACCCAGGATACACACACACCACTCACACTGCTGCCGCAGGCTGCCGCCCTTGCGGTGGCTGTGGGCGCTGCTCTGCTGACGGCGCTCTAGCCGTCACGCGCACCGCTCATAACAGCACCGTACTATCGCCGCTGCCAGGCAGCAGTCGGCTCCAGCTGGCGAGCGGCGGTAGCGCAATGCTGATGCATCCCCTTGTGTTGCCCTCCCATGGGCTGGTGACTTGCCCTGTATGTCGCAATTTTCACTTGTTACCTCTGTCGCTTGCCTTTCGTGAGCACTGCTGACAAAGATTTGAGTAACCAGCACAACAACCGAATGAGTGAAGGAGTGGCGTTGATGCCATGGAAGGATGCATGCACGCACATGCTCCCACACTGCCGGACAGATGGCACGCTGTGCTGTGCCGCCGTCAGCCCAAAATCCGCGCCACCTGCGGCCACACCACTCTGTCTGCCGGGTTGCCAAGCACTTGCACACCATGAAGACCGCGCTGCTGACTGTCGTGCTCCTGCTGGCCGCCCAGGCCAAGGTGAGGCAAAACGCGGTTCGAATGGGGCGCGTCCGCCGCCCCGCGCCGCGCTGAATCGCGCTGTTGGCATCGTTTGCAATGACATCGGCGGGCAGGCGGTGGTAGGACGATAGCAAATCTGGCTGTTGGGAGGCGGCCGCCGCTACGCCGCCGCTGCCGCTTGCCCGTGTGCCGCGGCCCCTGCCATGGCACCATGGATGCTGCCCCGCTGCCTCAGCCCCGGCCGTCCTCCGCCAACTGTGAGGCTGCACGCCGACTCTCTTCCGCCGCAGGCTGACCTGGTGGCGGAGGCACCGGCGGCGGAGCCTCTGGCCCCCGCTCTCGCGCCGGCGGCGGAGCCCAACGAGGACATGCCCTGCCCCGCGCCTGGGGCCTTTTACACGAGCATCGAGGAGTGCGACCAGGCCATTGCTGCGGGGCTGGACATGGCCAAGGAGCAGGGCGTGACGCTCGAGGATCTGACAAAGCTGGGCCTGAACGTGACTGCTAACTCAACCCGGTCTAACGTCTTCTCCTCCACCAGCACTAGTGAGCAAGCAGCCATGCGTTGCTGCTGTGGTGTGGCAGGCATGCGGTGCTGCTGCAATTCCAGGAGAGCTGTGGCGAGCAAAGGCAGAATGCAGACGCGGTTTGTGTGGCCGTGTCCGCCTCCCTGCGCTGCCATGCGTTCACCTGTCGACGCCTGCTGCCATCCCGCGCCCTGGCCTGCAGTTAATGGCCAGACCACGAGCATCAAATACCGGCACATCATTTACAGGGTGGGCTGGCTTGTGCATTGGATGGCAGTTGTGGTCGCATAGCATCATGCACTCCCTGCTGCACAATTTGTCAACGTCTGTGTGCACCCAACTGCCTGCATCTGTCACAGGCCCTGCCCACTGCTGTTCCGCCTTCTGCCTGCACTTGCCCTTACAACCCATCCTGCACTTCCCATCACACCCTCTGCTGCAGACGGCAGACCCTATCCTGTACTGCTGCGGACTGTCGGTTGAGAGGTCTACTGCCAACAGCACCGCAGTGCCTGAGGGAGTGCCCACCACGTCTGCCGCCTGGGGCGTGCGCTCCTTTGTGAGTGAATGCTGGGGGGATGCTGTTGGGTGGCCTGTGCAAGGGGGGCATCCTGCGGTAAACAGCTGCAAGTGTTGCTGCCCACTGAACAGCTTATTCGTCGGCGCTCATCCAGCAGCCCCGAAAGCAGCCCGCCCACCCTTTGCCCCTGTGTGCAGGCCGCGACTGCTGCGCTGGCTGCTGCTGCTGCTGCTGCTGCCGCGCTGGTTATGTAGGCGGCAGGAGCATGCGGCATTCGCTGATGGCGTGCAGCGTGTGCAGGTCCTCGATGTATCCGTGTTCCGATTTGAAATTTAACCAGTACTACTTCCTGTGATTCTTGTGATCTCTACCTTGCAATCACTTGTGAGTACTTTACATGCTGCTCTGCTGGGCAGCCAACGAGACACAGGACAGCGTCACAGGAGCTCGGATGACAGTGCACTAGACATTATTGCTGGAGGCAGCCGCCGCTCACGCCTCGTCGCGGCTGCTCAGCAGGCGCAGCTTGGCCCGCAGGCGCTCCACCTCACGCTCAGCAGACTTGGCCTTGCCCTCCGCCTCCATCACAGCCTGCACTCGTTGGGGGGCAGCGGTGGGAGGCCACGTTTGCCAGGTGGCACTTGGCTTGCCCAGCATCCAGCACCACGCAGGGGAGTCAGGGTGGTGGCTGGAGGCCAGGGCAGCACATGTCGGCAGCGTGCTGCATTGCTGCGGCTGCATGCACTCTCCAGCTCCCTGCCTGTCCCTGCAGCATCCACCAGTGAAGCAACGCACCGCATGGGCCCGATCCTCCACGGTCTCCACCAGCATCGCAGCCTCGGCGCGGATCTCAATCGCCCGCTGCTGCGCTGCCGCCGCATCCGCCTGCGCGGCCGCTACAGCTGCGTCGGCGGCCTGGCTGGCGCTGATGTGCTCAACCTCCACCGCTGTTGCGGCTGTGCCATTGACCTTCTTGCGCCCGCGCTTGGCGGCTGGCCGGGGGGCGGGGTCTGCCGCGGCGCTGGCTGCGGCCTGCTTCTGCGCCTCCAGCTGGCGCCGCAGGTCTGCAATCTCGGCCTCGGCGGCAGCCAGATCGCGGGCCCGCTGCTCCGACTCGCCGCGGCTGCTGACCTGCAGGGACAAACGTGAGAAGCAGGGGACATGCAGCTGAGGGCATGTGCGGCACTGCTAGCGCGCACCAGATCTGACATCAAGCTGCAGCAAAACGCGTTGCAACAAGAACACTCGGGACAGGAGCAGCAACCGCTTACCAGCTCCAGCTGCAGCTGGCGCACGTCGGAGCGTGCCGCCTGCTTCACCTTGGCCAGCTCGTCCTGGGCGACCACCAGCTCCTGTGACACAGGGGCACAGGCGGGGAGGCAGGCCGAGGTTGGTGAATTGAGAGTCAAGGCTTGCCAGCTCTTTACTGGGCGGTCACCAGCTCCTGGCCAGCCGCAGCGATAGAGGCAGGGCAACAACATAGTCGAGAGCCTGCCAGGCCATGCTGCCAGGGTGGCGGCCTGCTGCTGCTCTGGTTCAGTTCGCCCAGCAGGTACGCCCAGCCACCGAGCCACCTGCCCACCTGCTTCACAGCACCCAGCCACTCCTGCTGCGCCTGCGAGTCAGCGGTGGCCAGCGCCGTCTGCTGCTCCAGCTGCTGCGCCTGCTGCGCTGCCTGCTGCTCCACCGCAGCGTGCGCCGCCTCCAGCGCCCGCAGCTGCTCGTGCAGCGATGCGATTTCCTGCGCAGGCGATGTCAGCACGATGCTGTGAGTGAGAGAGGGCAGGCTGGTGCAGAGCTGCAGCTCACCAGCAGCAAACAACCAGCCACTCGAGCAGGCCATGCGCTGGCAGCAGTGTCATCCGTGCTCAAAGCGCCGGCAACCACGCATGGCTGCTCAGCCATGGGCAAGCGCCCGCCATGGTGAACAACCCCTGACATAGCTGCGCACCTCGGTGGCACGCTCCAGCTGCTGCAGCGCCTCCACCTCGCGGTGCGCGGCGTCCTTGGCATCCTTGGTGGCCAGCTGCGGCAGGCGTGGGAGGGAACACAGAAGGGCCAGTCTATCAGCCAGTGCATGGCTGTGGCGGTCATCACTGAACGTGTTGGCATTCACCTGCACTGGCACTGCTGTTTCTTCATCAGCTTGAGAGCAGGATGCAGGTGTGGCCGAACGCAGTGCAGAGTGCCAGGCTGTGCTGCCCGAATCCACGCCAGCTTGCACTCCCTTCATTCCGGCATGTGGAACATCACACACACACCTGCAGGTCCTCCTCCAGTGCTGCCCGTGTGCGGGCTTCATCCTGCACACGCGCCTCCAGCTTGTCAACACTGGCCTGCAGATGGGAGGCAGGGGGGCCCAGGTGAGATGAATGTGAGCGGGGACTGCTGGCACTGGTCTGGCCCCACCTGTGCATGCACTTCCGTTGCGAGCAGCACGTACTTATTGGCTGCCAATGCACTGCATCCTCGGATCTGCCAGTGGCCACCTCAGCCTCCTCCTGAGCTGCCCCATGGGCCCTGCCCCCGCCCCCACCCACCTGCGCACTGCCCAGCTCGTTGTTCAGGTGCTCAACCTGCTGCTGCAGCGACTCGAGGCTGCGCTCAGCTGCCACGCGGCCAATCTGTAGTCGGGGCACGGCAGGGCAGCCAGGTCAAGCAGCAGCACATGAGTTGTGCAGACCTACAGGCCGATGGATGCAAGCCCCCAAAGTGATGCAATGCAAGCAGCGCGGCCCCAGCTCCCTCTCACATGCTGCATCCTGCTGCAGCACCTGCACCCTGCAGCAGCACCTTGCAGCAGCAGCAGCAACACTGTCACAAAGCCCCGCCGCACCTGCTCCTCGCGCTGCGCGGCCTCGGCTGCCTCAACTTTCTCCTTGGCCTCAGTCAGCGCAAACTGCAGGTCGCGCTGCTCGGCCAGCAGGCGGCGCGCATCCTGCACAGGAAGAGCGCAAGCAGGAGCAGTAGGTCCAACAGGTCTGGGGAACTGACAGCCGATGAGTTGTCCGGCAGCTGTGCAATGTGCAGCCCGTCCAATAGGGGATAGCACAGCAATACGCACCGGCACTCGCGCTAACCTAGGGCCACGCCTCAACGGCAGCTGACAGGGAGCAGCCAGCCAAGGGTGCGGCAGGCAAACAAGGCAGCCAGCCACGCACCTCCACTGCTGCCGCGCGTGCCTTCTCCAGCACGCCGCTGCGCTCCCGCTCGCTGGTGACGAGCGCTTTGGCGGCAGCAGCATCGGCCAGGGTTGCCTCCAGCTGCAAACCACCGAGGGCAGGTGATGGTTGGCCGAAAAATCCATTGCACTGTGGCCAAGTTACAGACCAGGAGAAATCAGCATTTCCCAACCCATCGCACCTGCTCCTCCAGAGCAGCAGCCTTTGCCTCAGCACCATCGCGCGCCTCCTGCGCCACCGCCAGCGAGCCATCGAGCGAGGCCAGCAGCTGGCGCTGCTCTTCACGCTCGGCAGAGGCAGCTGCCAGCTGCGACTCCAGGTCAGCCAGCTGCAGAGTGGGAAAGGCAGCAAGCAGGTGTGCTCGTCAGCTGAGACTGCCTGGGGACAGCCGAGAAGCGATGCTACAGGCAGTCCACTGACCAGGGCAGGGTGGTGCCAGCAGCCATCAAGCACTGCAAGCCGGCCCAGCTGACTGAACTCTAACGGGTACGAACAAACTGAACTGAAACGGACACAGGCAACAGCAGGTGATCGATTGATAAGTTGCGCTCGCACCTTGCGTTCCAGGTGCTTGGCGTGCTTGGCCTCCACCAGCGCAGCATCCAGCTTCTCCTGCACCAGAGAAGCAGAGATGCGGCATGCGTCCTTGCAGCTGCTTGCCACTGCGGTGCTGTTCGGTGGTGTGGCACGCTGCAAGCAGCCAGGCTGTGCACCACCGTGCACCCCCTGGAGCAGCAGCCAGCCCTCCCGGCCTGGTAGGCCTGCGCACCTGCAGCGCAGCAGCGGCAGCCTGCTGCTCAGCCAGCTGCGACTCCAGCGCCTTCTGGGCTGCCTGTGCCTCCTCTGCCGCCTTGTGGGCAGCCTCCGCGCTGCGGCCAGCGCTGATGATCTGTGAACAAGGGAGGGCGAACACAGCAAGTGTGAGCTAACAGGAGTGTGTGGAACAGCAGTCCAGGCAGCTCGAGGCTTCCAGGCCCAGCGCCACGAGTCATACAAATTCAGAACCCTGCCTTCCCAGCAAGCCCAAGCTGTGCTGTCCCACAGGGTCAGCACAACCCTCTCCCCCGCCCCACCTTGAACTTGAGCTCCTCCCGCTCCATGCGGCCGTACCGCAGGTCCATCACAGCCTTGTCAGCAGCAACCCAGGCCTGCGGGCAAGGGGGCAGCGGCGCAAAGTCAGGTGAGCGAGCTGGCTGCTGCAGCGATGCGTGCAGCACAGCACAGCACAGCACAGCACAGCACAGCAGCAGCTGGGCCCGCCCAACCAGTCTGCTGTGTGCTCAGCTCAATGCAGTCCGTCTCCACCCAGCAGCGGCCAGCGGCTGCACTTGCCTCCTTCAGCTGCTGCTTGTAGGCCTTCACATCCTCCTCCATCTGAGCCACCTTGGCAGCCTGGGCCTCTGCCTCAGCAGCCCGGGCCTGCGCCGCTGTCAGCTCCTCTCGTGTGGCGGTCGCGGCCTGCTCCGCCGCCGCCAGCGACTGTCGCAGCTTGGCGGCCGTCGCCTTCTGCTCCTCCAGCTGCTGCCGCACCTCCTGGGCCTCCTGTGGTGGGCAGGGCACGGCGAAGCAGGGGTAGCAAGATGGTACAGATTTGTGGCAGGACAGCAACGACTGCGGTTGGTGCTGCAGCAACCGCTGTCATTCAATGCAGTGCCGGCAGCTGGCGGCGCCTCGAAATAGCACTCGACAAGCCGCACCTGCGCCTTGCGGCTGGCAGAGGCCTCCAGCTCTCGCTGCTTGCCCTGCAGCGCCTGCACCTCGGAGCGCACGCCCTCCAGGCGCCGCTGCGCCTCGCGGCCCGCCTCATCCGCCTCAGCCTTGGCAGCCGCCAGCGCCTCCGCCGCCTTCTCCTCAGCCGCCTTGCTGCTGCCGGACAGTGCGGCGGCTGCCGCAGCGGCGCCCACCACCGCGCCGCCCAGGGCAGGCAGTGCCAGGCCCGTGGCAGCCGAGGCGTCGCCGGCAGCCGCCACAGCGCCCTCGGCGGCGGCTGCCAGATCCACGGCCGCGGCAGCCTGCAGCGGAGGGGATGACATTGTGATGGGTTGGGTGAGGTAGGATGGCGGAGGGGAGGGCAACTAACTGAGCGCTCGCCTGCACAGGCAGCGGCGGCGGCGGCAGCGGCGGGCGGCGCCCGTGCAGACCCGCCCCCCTCACCTGGGCGGATCCCAGCATTCCCGAGGCCGCCAGCAGCTGCAGGGTGCCCTTCAGGATGGCGCGGCGGGAGCTGGGAGGCTCGGGCGTGCGCTCGCCGCCCTCGGCGCCGGCAGCACCGCTTGCGCGGACCAGACGGACGGTGCAACGCTTGGGCTTGATGCGCCCTAGCCTGACAGCATTGCGCCGGGGCGCCAGGGCGCCACGGGAGGCGGTGCCAACTGCGATTTGAGCCATGGCGCCCAATTCGGCCGCCTGGGCGGTGTCAGTCAGTGCCCGACAGCAATGCGGGAGCTGGGGGGCGTCAGGTGCGCCTCGATCTGTTCCACCGAGGCCCTGCTGGGTGTGCTGTGAGTCGGGCATTTGCAGCCCAGACCGAAAGCTGAATTGTCCATCGGCGTGATTGTCGACACCTGCGGATCACCCACTACCAAAATGCAGGCAGCGCTGGTGGCCTCCCCCGTCTCACACGGCGCACGGCCCTGGCAGTGCGGCCCCCGCGCGTTTGCTGCAGCCGCTGCGCCCCTGAGGCCATGCCACAAGCGCACCTGCTGCCCTGAAGCGGTGCAACGGCCGCAGAGCGCAGCCCAGGGCCCGCGCCGCCGCCGCCGCGCCACCCACGTGTGCGCCGCCTCTGCCGCCGCCGTGCCCACCGCTGCCCCAGGGGCCACCAAGATTGGCTTCCTGGGCATTGGCATCATGGGAAACGCCATGGTGGGTGCTGCGGGGTGGAACTGACTCGCTGGCCTATTTCGTGCCAGCCGCTGCACTCCCGCCTGCGACCGTATGTCTCGCCCCGCCTGCTGCCGCCCGCCGTTCCGCGCTCACATCGTGCACCCTGCTCGGCTGCCGCTCCAGGCTGCCAACCTGATCAAGGCCGGCTATGACGTCACGGTGTGGAACCGCTCCGCCGACAAGTGCGCGGGCCTGCAGGCAGCGGGCGCCAAGGTGCGCTGGGGCAGGGTTGCAGCACACGCGTTTCGCCTTGCACAGCAACAACCAGCTGCAGGCACGGTGCGGTTATCGTCCAAAAGAACTGACACTCCTTCCGCTGCTCGCTGCTGGGCCTGTGTGTCACGTGCGCTGCTGCCTGCCTGCCCAACCTGGCGCAGATGGCGGGCACCCCTGCAGAGGTGGTGGCTGCCTGCGACATCACGCTGGCCATGCTGTCCGACCCCGAGGCCTGCCTCGCCGTGGCCAAGGGTGCGCGCTGCAGCTGCAGTGGCGCAGGCATCAAGGCAGCGGAAGTGGATTGCTTGGCGCATGCTGCCTTTGGTAGATGTGCAGTGTGCCGCTGCATGGCAAGCAGACCTGCTGTTGTAAGGCATGCTGTCCAATGCGCCGCTGCTGCAGGCCCCGGCGGTGTGGCCTCAGCCATGAAGGCGGGCAAGGGATACGTGGACGTGTCCACCGTTGATGCAGCCACGGCTCAGGAGGTGCGCTGAGGCTGGGCTGATCCATCTTTGCACTCACCCGGCAGTGCATCTGTCGGCCTGGGGCTGCTGCTCTCCTGCTGCTGCTGCCAGGAGCATGCCTTCTGCATTGGCAGCGAAGGTTGCTTCCCTCCACCTGCCCCAGTGTGCTCTGCTGTTTTCGCCACCTACCTACAACAGGTGGCAGCAGCGGTGCGCGGCGCGGGCGGCGCCTACCTGGAGGCCCCCGTGAGCGGCAGCAAGGGGCCGGCAGAGCAGGGCCAGCTCATCTTTCTGTCAGCAGGTGCGTGGTGGTGCCTGCCCGGCTGCATCAGCAGCAGCGTGTCCTGGTCACTTGCTGTTGGGTGGCAGTGTGCCTTGAGCTTTCCAAAACAAGTCCTGCCGCCACGCTGGCTAGCTGCTGCCACCTGCCCTGCCACATTCTCCAGGCGACCGCCAGCTGTTTGATGCCGCCTCGCCGCTGCTGGAGGTGATGGGCAAGGCATCCTTCTTCCTGGGTACGCCAATGCCGCTGTTGGGCCATACATTCTGTTGCCATCCTGCTGCGCTTCTGTGCGTTGCCGCTAGCCAGCTGCCTGCCTGCGTTGTGGCGGCCGCGGCTGCCCCACAGCTTGCGTGTGTGGCTTGTTAAGCCGCCCACTAGCGCCCTCCACCTTGTGCTGCAGGCGAGGTGGGCGCGGGCGCCAACATGAAGCTGGTGGTCAACATGATCATGGGCTCCATGATGGTGTCGTATGCAGAGGGTGCGCAGGCAGGGCTGGGCAGGGCAGGGTAGTGCTGAATGCCGACTGGCGACGCTGGCAGCAACGCGCACTCGAGCGTGGTGACTGGTGCAGCGGCAGCGTTCTCATGCCGCATGTCTCCCGCCATGCCCTGCCGCAGGCCTCAACCTGGCCAAGCAGGCGGGGCTGCAGCAGTCAGATCTGGTGGAGGTCATCAAGCTGGGTGCCATCGCCTGCCCCATGTTTGCGCTCAAGGTGCGGCTGCGGTTTTGGGAGCCGGCTGATGTGTGTGAGCTGAGCAGCTGGGTCTGAAGCCTGCCGTGTGCATGCAGCACTTTCCTGCCTGTGAACGCCAAAGTCAACTGCAACTCATGGCTAGCGCGCACTGCTGTTCACGCTGGCACTGCCCTTTCCTCTTGCGCAGGGCCCCTCGATGATTGAGGGCAACTACCCGCCTGCCTTCCCCCTCAAGCACCAGCAGAAGGACATGCGGTGAGAATGCACTGCGCACCCTTTCATGTGCTACGCCGTTTTCCCAGCCGTTGCGCTGTGGCTGCTGCAGTTGAAGCTGGGCGCTTCCCAGCTGCCTGCTGCTGCCGCTCCCTGTCTGGCGCTGCTGCTGCTGCTGCCACAGTACAGCAGCCAGCTGCAGGCGGCAAATGCAGTGCACTTGCTTGCAGAGTGCTTGTAAATGTCCCGAACTGGCGGCTGAACTGGCGGCTTTAGCGCAACGCACCTGTGCCCCTTCACCTGCAGGCTTGCGCTGGCACTGGGTGATGCGCATGCGCAGCAGCTACCGCTGGCGGCAGCAGCAAACGAGCTGTACAAGCGGGTGAGCAGTTCAGGCAGGGCGAATTGGTCGCGACATGTCGGGACTAGCTGGTCGCAACTGCTGCAGGCTGGTCTGCTGCAGCTTCAAGATTGCAGTCCGCCCGGCTGCATGCGCATTACCTGCAGCAGTCAGTGTGCAGAGAGTGTCTCCCCTCCCGTGCTGCTGCCGCTGCCTGCAGGCACGCGCGGCAGGCTACAGCGATGCCGACTTCAGCGCCGTCATGGATGCAGTTGCATCACGCAAGTGAAGCCGCTGCACTTTCTTCAGTCAGTGCATGCTAGTTGAGCCTCACTGCCTTACTGAGTGCACATGATGCTGTTCACTTCACATTGCGCATTTCATGCAACAACATACAACTCGCAATCTGTGGCACACGGCAGCAGCTACCAAAGAGGGCAGCAGAAAAGCAGGCAGTAGAAAACAGTCGGTGTCAATGGTGCCAGTCAGCATGCATCAAAACTGTTGGTGCTGCAGGCAGCCCGTCATGTGTGTTCTTATGTGAAACGAAATGGCGGCATTCGTTCGGCGGCAGTGGAATGACAACTGCCCGTCATCATCACAGGTGGCAGCGGTGCGCCACGTGCTCCGCATGCCCGGATTGCGCACAACGCTGCACCTCACTCCTCCCAGCTGGTGTCGCCGGGCTCGGTGAGCGGCACGTAGCGCACGCCCCTGAGGCAGACGGGAGTCAGTCTCGTGAGGAGCCCGGCCCGAATATGATAGCATGGCAGGGCAACGCACCTGGCGCAAGAGTCACAGTTGGCAACATGCATGCAGCATCAAACACGGTTCAGCTCACATGAGGTCGCGCTTGTGGACCTTGCCTGCGGCAGCGGGGCAGCGGGGCAGCGCAGGTTCCCAGTAGCATACACAGCAGTGCCTAAGCAGCAGCGCCCAAACGCAGCTGTGCCAAAGCAGCAACGCCCAAAAGCAGCTGTGCCTAGTCAGCTGCAGCATGCACAGCCATCGACAGCTGCCATCATTGTGCCACCTGCACCCGCTGCCATGCAAGTGCAGCAGCTTACCCTCAGGGTCTTTGTCAATGCACTGCATCACCTGCAAGAGAGGGATTGCAGCAAAACGCTAAGAGCCACTGGCTCCAAGCAGGCGCAGCCCTGGCGTCACATGCTGCCACTGCTGCACTGCACCTGCCCCCTGATGCAGGCTCACTTGGAACTCCCACTGGCGGCCCACGGGGATGACCATGCGGCCGCCTGGCTTCAGCTTGTTGACGAGCACATCCGGAAGTGAGGAGGCGGCTGCGCAAGGGGGGATGGTCAACCACGTGGAGCAGATTGAGTAAACGGTGCGAGACAAACAGGAGCTGACGGCCAGGGCGCAGCAGGAGCGGCAGCAGCGGCGGCTGAGCAGCAGCCACGGCAGGGCAGCGATGATGTAGCAGTATGGCTAAAAGGAGGGTGCCTCCGGGCGCCCATCGGCAGGGATCCCCTAATAGCTATGCTACATGGATGGCTAGACCGGCTCTAGTGCTGTAGCTGACTGCCGTCCTGCTACAGATGATGCACTGCAACGACGGCAGCAACGGCGCCTGAGAAGCAGCAGCAGCGGTGGCAGCGGTGGCAGCGACAACAGCAGCGGCGGCGGCAGCGGCTCCACTGCAGCGCAGGCAGCAGCAGCCACCCTATCTAGCAAAGCGCAGCAGAGCATGTGTGTGGCAGAACCAGAGGCGCACCTGCGCCCACATGAATCGCATCAAACGCCTCTTCATTCTCCAGCGCATCACCCAGCACGTTGCCGGCGCGCAGCTGAGGGAAGAGGACAGGCTCGGTTGCTTTGTAAACGGCGACAGCAGCAGTAGCAGAAGATGGCAGAGCATTGCGAGGTCAGGCGGCAGAAGCTGCCCAGCAACAGCAGCAGCACTGGCCCGGCAGCCATTCAACAGCTGCGACAGCCTGGTTCGTGCGCATGCCCGTTTCCCTGCTGCGCCCGCAATCAGCCGAGCTTGTGCACAGTAGCACAACGCACACTGCACTGCAGCGCACCTCCACCACGCCGCTGTCCAGCAGCTCGGGGTGGTCCCGCCGCACGTTGACAACGGACTGCAGGGCAGGTCACCATGCGCGGCAGGCTTGCCTCAGCGGAGCTGGCATGGCAAGCTCAGCAGCGCGCACGGCAGGGAGCACCGCTGCTCTGCCACCACATTGCTGGCCCCACTGGTTGGCCGCCAGCTTACCAGCTGCGCCAGCTCTGGGTGCTTCTCCATACCAATCACCTTGCCTGCAGGCAGCGGCCGTGTACTTGTGAGCTCGAGTGCAGTTGGCAGGGCTGCAGTGCTATTGCGCAGCATGCTAACGCCCAGCCAGCAGTGGGCACCCGCTTGCAGGATTGCTACCAAGCAGCGACTCACCCTCATCGCCGACCATCAGGCCCATAGCGGCAGCCAGGTAGCCGCTGCCTGCAGTGAGGGGGCGTGCGGCGAGGGTCTTGCTGTGCCAAAGCCTACCGCCTGCTGATACCACCGTCTGAAATGGCGGCGGCAGCAGGAGGGAGGCAACACAACAACAAGGCGGCAGCAGCTCAACGGCAGGAGCGCCAGCGCTGTCACGACGGCTTCCGGAGCACTGCGATGAACAGCCGGTGCTGCTGCCACAGAGCAGCAGCTGCCCGCGCACCTGAGCCCACATCCAGCACGCGTGCGCCGGGCTTCAGGTGCCCCCGCAGCAGCTCCAGGCAGGTGGCTGACAGCAAGGGAGGGCGGTTTGCGAAGCCCAGTTGGCAGCAGGCAGCTGTGCCTGCCCATCGGGCAGCGGCACCAGCGGCGGCGGGCAGCAGCTGCTCCAGCAGCGGCATCCGCTGTCCCCCGCCCTTGCACTGCACTTGCCGTGCATGTGCGGCGCAGAGATGGTCTCATGGTAGCCGATGGGCAGCGGGGCGTCCTGTGAACCGGAGGCCAGCGGGCAGGTGGGCGAGCCGCAAGCGGTGCGAAGCACTCGCCAGGGGTGGCCATGCAAAGAATGCGCCGGCTGCACTGCAGCAGCTTGTCAGTTGTGTTGCAAACGGCAGCTCACACCTGGTAGATGTAGGCGTGGGGGATGTCGGCATCCACGTAGTTCTTGCGGTCGCACTGCCGCAGCGCCTGCTCCACTGCAGCGGTGCAGGGTGGGCGGCACCACAGTGAAGAGTGCAGGCTCAGCAGCAGAGTGCTGAAGCTGAATGCAAGTGCGGCAAGGACGAAGTGCTCAACGAGCTGCTGCTGTTATGCAGTGCTGCTCTGCTTGCCCGCGCGACTTTTCACGACTCCATCGCGCTTCAGATGGTCGACCTGCGTGGCGACGCGGGCAGCGGCATGGGCGGCAGGGCAGCAAGCAACAGTGTGGACAGCAGTGCGCCGTTCAAAGCTGGCCTCGCACCACCGGCAGCATCGGTGAACAGACCATACCACCCCTGCCACTCACCAGCCAGTCCTGGCTGTGCATGGTGGCAAACACCGTGCCCGGGTGCTCGGGGCTTAACCAGCCGCGCGGAGCAGGGGAGGCGAGCGCAGCGGGTGGGGGCGGTGGGAAGGGGAAGGGGGCGGCTGAAGATGGCAACTGCTCAGTTAGGGTTTCAGCGCCATCCTGCATCAGGGCATGCGGCGTAAGTGCAGCGAACGAGGGCAGCAACATACGGCGGCGGCGGCAGCGGCAGCCGCCGACGGCGGCGCCCGCGGCAGGGCGAGCGGTGCCTCCCCCGACTAGCACGCGAGCTAGATCACTCACCGGTACCACCCAGATGCCGAATTGACGCCCAGAGGTCTGCCGCGGCGACGGAGCAGGCGCCCAGGAGCAGGCCCCGCCGAAACACGGGCGGAAATGCCTTTACCGCGGCTTGGACTAAACGGGCTGGTGGCTGCGAGGCGGCAGCGCGCACGCGGAGCAGTCGGGGGGCGCTGAACGCCTGGGCTGGGGTTCTTGCCTGTTCCACACCGCTTCTTGTCGGGCGGGCGGTAGCCAGCATGGCTCACATGGCTTGCAGGATGGATCGCCGGGGCTTGGGGCGCCTGGCAAGCGCTGGGTCAGCGGCGCAGCACACAGCACGGGAGGCCTCGCCTGCAGAGGGTGTTTCAGGGCGTCGCGAGTGCTGCAGCCCATTCCGTAACACGATCAAAGCGGCGTGGGGCTGACGGAGGGCTCAAACATGGCTTGCGCACTTCAAGCTGTGCGAGGCCCGGCAGTGTGAGGCCGCGCAGGCCCTGCACACCCCGTGCCCCGAACCGCACTTGGCACCGCAGCGTGGTGCATGTAGCACGGAGCCCGCTGCAGTCTCCCAGCTGTTGCCGCCGCCGTTGCCGCTGCAAGGCGCAGCCCTCCCCCGCCCCCCTCGGGGGCGTTGTTCTTAGTCCAGCCCACTCTGCCCGATGCTGCAGGCTGTTGCGACCGTGGCAGCAGGGCTGTCATGGGCATTGCGTCTGAAGACACGCTGTGCTTCGTTCCATCGGCATCTTTGAGCTGAACTTCACCCACACTGGCAGCGGCGGCGGAAGCGGCGGCGGGCAACGCCTGCTGCAGATCCTGCCCTTCAGCACTCAGAGGCAGCCTGCAGCTGCGGGACGCCCCTCAGGATGGCGCAACACAAGCAAAGGCTTGGGCGGTCGTTCCCCGCGCCCGGCACCGGCAGCACCGCTTGATGCGAACCAGTGGGGTGGCGGCTGCAACAGTTCCGAATGGTAGGCAAGTGCGGGCCTGTGTGTCGCAGTGTGGTTGTTGATGCTGATCGGGTTGGAGGTGGCACACAGCTGAAGCTTGTGGTGCTGTAGTGCTGCCGCCGCTTGCCTGGCTGGACGGCCGACCAGCCGCTGCTGCCGCCGCTTGCCTGGCTTGACGGCCGACCAGCCGCTGGGCCATGCCACGTGGTTAGCAGCGATGCCTCCCTGCTGCGGGCCATTGATCTTGCATGTGACGAGCTTCCTTGTTTACACCCCGCTGTCCCTTTCAAGCCCTTTCGGCCTGAAGCTGCGGCCTCGACGATGACGCCTAGTTGCAGAAGGTGGGCAAGCAGAGAGCAGCATGTAGTGCGTCGCCGCACTCGCGGGCGCTGCCTGACAGCAGCAGTGAGGGCCGCTGCGCCGTCTTGCGCTCTTGCTTGGCATGTCCGGTTGGGGAGTTGCTGCCCAGCTGCCATCCATGTCGGTTGCCTGCTGAAGGTGGGCGATCCTGAGAGGCGGTTCATGTTGAGTTCTGAGCTTGTGTCTGGCTGCCAAGAATGGAGTGTTGTAGGGCTTGAAAGGCCGACGCAGTGCTGCACTGCGGGCTGGCGGTTCTGGGGCGGAGCTTGCTCAGCTGCTGCTGCGTAAAACGCTGCTGATGTACTGTGGCGTTGCCGCCAGCCGAGCGCTGCGGCAAATGTTGTTGGCCAATTTGCGGCTGCACTTGCAAGAGAGCTGACGCTGCTGCCCGCCCCTGTACAGCACATGTGTTGCTGCAGCACCCGCAATGCATGTCGTCACGTCAGTCCACTGAACCGCCGCTCGCTGCTATGTTGCGCTGTGCAGGTCGGAGAAGAGGCTTGCTGGTGTCGGCGCCGTTGCGATGTGAGCAGTGCATCTTTGTGTCAGGACCGGAGCTGTTGCGGCAAGGCTGGTGAGGAGCAGCTGCTTGAGGTTGTGCGCACATGCTGCGGTAGACTGATCAGCCTGCCGCTGCAGCCGTCAGCTGTGCATCGTGGTGATGTAGCCCTGCCTCTTAGTTTACGAGCAGTTTTCCCAGCTGTTTGGCGTGGATGAGCTGTCACGTCTGTGCCGTTGCGCCTGCCCTGCTTTGCAGGCCGCTTATGCATGCCTGCCGTGGCGACAGCAGGTGCAAGGTCTGGCGGCAGTGCGGGCGCAGAGAGAGGAAACAACGGCAGGTGAGGACCAGCACGTGCTTGCTTGCCATGTGTGCAGCGGCTGAACTTCGAAGGACTTTGCTGCGCACGTGATATGGCTGCGCTGGACTGCGCTGTGTGCACAGGCAGACTTGGGTGCCTGCCTGCCCTGATCCCCGTCGCTCGCAAGCTGTGCACATCATGCATTGCATGCTGAGGCATTCCTGTTGTTGCAGGCATGCACCAATAAGAGCAGCAGTCGTGTGGAGCAAGCTCGCCGTCGGCTGCAGCAGGTGGGTAGGCCTGGCGGGGGGAGCGGGAGCTGCCGTCTGCTTGTTGCTGCTGCTGCGCTGCTGCGCCCGCGCTGCATTCGCCACGCTGCAAGGCCCTCGACAGGATGTGGAGCACGCAGTGATGTCAACGCTGCTGTACATGCCCTGCCCTGCAGGCTGGACGCCCGTTGCTTGGCGATGGCGGCATGTGGGCAGCCGTGCTGGCGTGGAGCAGGCGGCGGCGGCGTGCAGTGCTGCTGCTGTGCTGGCGGCCAGCAACAGGTGAGGGGCAGGGTGCCATGTGAGCGAGGCTTGCTGCAGCTTGATATGCTGCAGCCGTTGATGCGTTGTTGCATGCTGTCGCAGCTGTTGCAGTGCTGCTTGCCAAGCTGTTGATTGCGTGCTGCCCTGCCCGCAGGCCGCGCTAGCCATGAAGTGCGGGTGCCGTGCAAGGAGTAGTGGAGTGCGAGCAAGCTGCTGCGGCTGGCTGTGTGCAGCGCCCTGCCCTTTTGGCCGCTGTTGTTGCAGCGTTGCAATGCTGCTGTTATGCTTGGCATGCCGGTG
>VIYQ01005653.1:0-15131 GCA_009928355.1 Chlorella sp. CH2018 | reverse complement strand
CGAAGGCTCCCTTAATCCACGCCTCAGGGCGTAACCTTTCCCTTTTCTACTCGATGGTCAAGTACGCGGGTGTGCGCAACTATGTGGTGGGCACCTGGGAGGCTGCCGACCTGGAGGCATGTGCCGACCTCAACCTGCCCTGCGCGGACGTGTCGTCGTACCTGCCAGAGAACATGACTCAGGCCGGCAACGCTGGCGCTTTAGGGTTTGGCTCACACGACTATTTGGTGAGCGAGGGACTACTCGGGATGATCTGGGCAGAGGTGGGACCAGGGATATTGCGCAGGGTGCGGACCAGGGCTTGGGCTGTTGACTGTAGTTAGTGTGGCAGTGGACACGCGCCACCTGTGCGGTTGAGTGAGGCAGTGGAGGCATAGCACATGAGTGGCCCAAGCTTCACTCGCACATGGCGCCTGTCCTGCGCAGCATGCCATGCAGCTGAGCTGCGCTACGCAACCGGGCCCCTGCTGCCGTCCCTGAGCAGGTTGTTACGTGGCTGCGCCCCCAGATTGTGAGGGAGTTGCTCAAGAAGGGATTTGCGGTCTATAACTCGGGTGGGTAGGGAGCGGGCGGGTTATTTAGCAGCCAGGCAGAGCCGGCACCTGTAGGCAGTGAGCCGGGCAGCGAGCAGCCGGCTGGGCTGCTGCGCCGCCTCGGCACGAGGCAGCCTTCCTCTGATTCCATGACCTGCCTCTGCCTTGCCCCATAAGCCAACCACTGCGCCCCGTAAGCCAACCACTGCTGGCGGCCCCATGATTCTGTCCAACATGGCTGGCCCCCATGCTCTGCCAGTTGCATGCATGAGTAGTTCACGGCTCGCACACCTGTTGGTGCACGCAGACAGTGACATCACGTACGTCATCAAGCCGGCCTGGGCCAGCTATCTGGCCTTCATTGACGAGGCACAGGCAGATGGCGCTTTCCAAGAAGAATGGGGCCTGAGTGAGTGCCAGGGGGCCCGCGGGCCGGCGGATGCGCGGCAGTGGCAATGCCGTCGGACACGCGGCAGTGCGGCAGCCAAGTGAGGTGCCATGCCCGAGCGCTTGGCTGTTCACACCTTCTCTACAATTGTTTGTCCTGCCGCGCAGTCAACGGCGGCAACTACGTGATGCTGCCCACACCCGGATCAATCGCCATGTTTGAGCGCTGGTCGGCGACGGCGCATGACGCCATCAAGGAGAACCAGAACGACCAGCAGTTCCTGGGCCGCATCCGCGACACAACGATACGGGTGTGCACTAACCGCTGGGGCTGCAACAACGTCCGCAACGAGGTGCGAGGGTGCAGGGGGTGTTTGCGACTGGGGCGCCACGACGGTGTGCGCCTGTGCGGCATGTGCTGGGGCCCACATGTGTTTGGGCCTCAACATCGGGTGCCTTGGTGCTGCAAGCAAAGGGGACCTGGGCGTCGCGCATTCTGCCAGTGCCAGCGCTCGGACCCCCATGTGGCCCTCCTGCCTGCATTGCCCTCCTGCCCGCTGACCGCAGATGCAAAACAACAACCAGACGGGCAAGCTTGCGCTGGCCCGCACATACCATTACGGCTTCTACATGTACAGCGATGATTACTGCGAGCTGGCGCGGCCAGACAGCGCACCGCTTTTCGACACCTGCGATTGGACAAGTAGGCTGGGACTGAGCGGCCACCTGACGCGGCAGCTTTGCACCCCTTTGCTCGGAGGCCCGCCGAGTTGGGCTGGTTCAGTCGTTGCTTGATGGAGGGTGCGCGCCGCCCCTGCGTGCCGCTCACCAGCGCCCCTTCCACTCCTTGCACTGCTGCAGTACTGTTCTTTCACCCGATCTGCACAAACTACGAGGGCAAGCGGGCCATCTTTTTGCAGCAGCAGCTGTGGTTCGTGAATGAAGAGAGTGAGTAGCACGTCGGCTCCCCGCTTGCATGCGCCATGCTGCTGCTGTGCATGGCAAGCTGTTGGTGTGGGATGCGTGATGCGCTGATTCAGTCGCCGCATGCCAGTGTGGTGCCATGCCAGCGCGTGGGTGGATCCCGGTGCTGCGTTGCAACACACACCATGCCAGCTGTCCGCCTTGCAGGGTGCCTGCCACGCAATGGCACCACCAGCCAGGTCAAGGCGTGCGAGCCGGTGCGATGGGTGCAGCCAGACTACGAGCAGCATCTTTACAGCTGTTTATCGTATCCCCTAGCCCTGACGCATTCACGGCCTGCATCACCTGCCGCTGGAGACGAAGCAGTGTAACTGTGCCGGCCAGAGGCAGCAGCCAGTCAGCAAGTTGACATGGTGGGCAGGGCGCCAGTGTGTGGTACCGCCTGCGACAGAATAAAATGACTGCAGCATGGTGATGTGGCGTCATGGGGCTGGATGTCAGCGTGGGAGAGGGACAGAGGCATGTTTGTTAAGTCAACCAGCAGTCGTTTCTCGTTGAGGGGCACGGGAGGTGCCCAGATGACCAGTGGGTGCAAGTGAAGCAGATGGTGGTGCAACTTTGCAGGCCTCCCCGGTCCCCGCTCCCCTCGCCCAGTTATTGAGGGCGCTTCCCTGCGATGGGAATCATACGCACCCGCCGTGGCCGCGCGACGGGGGGCTACCTCGCGGGTGCGGCCCTCACTGTCGCGGCCCTCACTGTCGCGGCCCTCATTATTCGTTCACATACCAGCACCCAGGTCGTAGCAGCGGCCGGACAGCAGCAAGCGCAGGCGGGAGGGGGCGGCGCAGGCGGCGGCGGCGGCGGCACGCAGCGCAGCCCTCCTAGCGTCAAGCCGCTGTCCGCAGTCCAGCATCGCACTGACCTGGGTCCATTGCTGGAGCGGGAGAAGCTGCAGACAGGGGCGGAGCTTGGTGTCCAGGTGAGGACACTGCGCGCCTTGCAGGCACACGGGATGCACGCGACATGCACACGACATGCGCAGCCATGCGCCATGCAAGCGTCCCCTTCCTTTCTTGTCCCTTTGCCCCCGCAGCTGGGCTTCTTTTCGGAGAGCCTGCTCACCAACTGGCCCTCCTGCACCCGGTTTTACCTGGTTGACCTATGGGGCCACCAGAAGAATTATGAGGACATAGCAAATGTCGACCAAGCGGAGCAGGTGTGTAGTTGCTGCAGCAGTACATGCCCCGTTGGGCAGCCGGCGTGCTGCTGTGTGGCTAGTGCGCAGGTGTGCTGTATGCCACGCCTTGCCAGTGGCAGTATGGTTGCTGTGACCTGCGCAGGCTGAGGGGCTGCCCAGCGGCGCCTCTTGCGAGCACCCACAAAGTGCCAGGGAGGCAACCGCTGCACCCTTGCACCACTTTTGACATCCGTTTGCACCGTCGTGCGTTTGCTGACCATACAGGACAAGCGCTACCAGGAGACGCAAAAGCGGTTAGAGCCTTGGAAGAGCAAGGTGCGACCTAGCAGCAGCGCCAGCTCGGCTGTGCCAGCTGCGCCTCAAGATGCGTCAGCGCAGCAGGCTGTGGCTGTGGCAGTGCGTGCTCCGTGCAGCGGTGCCACAGAGTGGCTCTGCCGCACCAGTGCATCCCATGGGAGTGGGCAGCGTGGCTGGGGTCGTCGGACGCAAGCTGCTTCGGGTGTGGCCGCCACTCATTGCTCGGGTTATTCCATTGTGCATGTTGCATGCCCGGCTGCCTGCCGCAGACGGTGTTCCTCAGGAACTACACCACGGAAGCAGCCAAGTCCATCCCTGACAACTCCTTAGACTTTGTCTACGTGGATGCGCGGTGGGTGCTGGTGCTTTGTTGCTGCGGGGAGCAGGTGGTATGCCTACAGGCGCGGCGCCTGGGCTGGGCTGCCCAACAGTGAAGGCAGCACTTGTTGCGCATCCTGTGTTTGTTTGACGACTGAGGCTGCCTTGCTGCTGGGTGTAGACATGATTACTGTGGCGTGAAGGAAGACCTTGAGACATATTGGCCTAAACTAAAGTCAGGTGGGCTGGCCTGGGCATGGAGTGACGCTTGCTTTGATGACGTGGTTGACCATCCGTCAAACTGGGTGTACCTGCATGCTTCCAGTCAAGCGCAGCTGCCTGGGCTGCTGCCCCTTGCCTGCCAGCTCCCTCGGAGGGCCTCGACAGGTCGATGCCTAGCACCGCTCACTTGCCGGGGCGCCATGCATGCAGGCGGCATTCTGGCGGGGCACGATTACCTGACCGCTGGAGAGGTGGCAGCCAAGCCGGGCAACACGCAGGACTGGTCTGGTGAGCGGGCCTGGGCATGCGTTTGCGCGCACGCCTTTCACACAGCCTGCGCTGCGCTCTGAATCACACACGCATGCTGGCTTTTGATGCAAGCTCTTGCCGCGGTGCTGCGCCACCTGCGCACAGCACAGCTGCCGCGTGTGTCGGCTCATGCCTCTCACACACCAGCCCTTGCGAATCCTGGCGCAGTTTGCCTAGACGGCAGCAAGCAGGAGGGCGCAGTCAAGGGTGCCGTGAACGAGTTTGCCGAAGCGCACGGGCTGTCAATCCTGGTCACGTACAAGTGAGCTGAGTGCGGTGCAGCGGCTGCTCGGCTCTCTAGGTGACGCCCCAACCTGCAGGCTGCCCCGCCAGCTACTCGCCTCCCGCCCCCCCTTTCCCTGCTGCAGCGAGCCAGACTGGCCCACGTGGATGGCCCGGAAGCCTTGAGGACCACGATCATGCAGGGGATGGCAGGACCACTGCGGCTGGCGGTGCGCATCAAGGCCACCACTTTCCTCCTCCGTTTGGACCGCTGTGGCTGGGCTGACTGGCCCTGACGCCGGACGCATTGATATCGCCTGCTGCCAGTGTAACGCCGCCAGCGAGCTGCCACACGTAGCAGGCACGGCGCACGTGGCAGCAGGAAGGCAACAGCTTGCCTTGCAATCCCCTCTGCTGGCAACGTAGCTGGAGCCGCATGCATGCCGCCGCCAGCTGCTTCAGTGCCAGAACAGAACTGCAAAGCTTGACCAGCTACCCTCGTCCTGTGCTGCTCCACAAACGTGCGAAGCCGACCAGGGGGTGCCACCGGTTGCAGCGGCGGTAACACCCTGCGTGCGGTATAGGGCGTGCGGAGTGGCGTGTCCCACCCCCATCTGCGTGCAGTGCTGGGAAATGGCCGGCCCAGGCGAGAGGGGAGACGGGAGGGGTAGCGAGCGGGGTGTTCGGCAGCTTGGCCGCTGGCTAAACGGTCTGGATCTGTCGCGGCATGCGTAGACAGTTGCACCGTCCGTATGCAAAGGCTGCGGCGGGACTGCGGAGACCTTTTCGTGCCGCCATGTCTCCCGCGGCCATGCGGCCCTTGGCTGTGCAAGGCCTGGCGACTGCGCCCACACGCCCACCCCACGTACTGGGCTTCCTGAGCCCCGGTGGCGCACCGGGAAGGCCAGCGGAACTCGCCCACCGCCGTCCCAGCCTGAAGCGGCCTCCTTTGCAGCGCTGCCCGGGCGCTCATGGCCGTCCTTGGCGCAGCTTCGTTCAGCCTAGAGGCGCCGACCTGGCAGGAGCGCCTGGCGCAGCTGGAGACCCGCTACCGCCGCCTTGCGCTGGCCGCCGCGGCGTTCTGCGTCCTTGTCCTCCTCCTGGCTGCCGGTTGGTCGCGCGGCAAGGTGAGCAGAGCTGGAGGCTGCCTTGACTGCTTGACAGCTCGCTGTACCTGCGGGTGTGGGTTAGAGAATGTTGCCGCCGCACCCTGCTCCCCCCTGCTGCAGCCCGCCGCCGTCGGGCGCGCGCATGCCGAGGCGGGTTCCCCCCTCCCCTGCGGCGGCCCGCTCACCGTCAGGCACGACTGCATCCAAAAGGACGGGCAGCCGCTGTGCAGGGAGTACCGTGAGGTCTGCTTTGATCAGGAGCGCGTGGTCTCCTACGACAGGTGACCAGGCGGGCCAGGCCCGTATTCGCATCAGATGCACCTGTAGAACGAGGGGGCAGCGGGCAGCAGGCAGCGGGCAGAGTGAGCAGACAGGTGCGGCAGCAAGCGGGGGCGGCGGCCTCCCAGCATGAGCCACCCATGGCTGCGGTCAGCGCTTCATCCCCATCTCCCCTCTGCTGCAGTGCGCACTCTCCCAGCAACGCAACCAGTGTGGGCCTGCCCAAGATTGACCTCAGTGACATCCAGTTCACCTGGGCGGGTGCGGTTGGGCAGCAAACACTTGGGAGGGCAGCAGGGCAGCTGATGCATGCGTGGCGGCTCGTATGAGTGTGTGGCGGCACCTGCAGGCGAAGTGTGCATGCGCCAACAGCACAGCCCTCTGGCTGCTGCAGGGGCGGACGATGGGCAGAACGGTGACCGCTTCCACCAATCCATCTTCAACTATGAGTAAGTGCATGTGGGGTTGGGTGTTTGGCTGGCGGGCTGGCGGGCTGGTCCACCTGTGGCATGCGCGGATGCAACGCTCAGCAGCTGGGCAGCCACGTGGCATTGGCACAATGAAACGAGCGCGTTTGGGTCGCACCCCTGCCCTGCGGCGCTGCTGCAGGCCCATTTCATTCCGCCCCGCCACGAAGCTGGAGCCCACCCCAGACTTGCAGCACCCAGCCTTCTCCAACTGCACAGTACCGGTTGTGATGTGGTCACCCTGGCCCCACAACTACGTAAGAGGCCTGCAGCTTGCAGTGCACTTGCTCCGAAGCCTCATGTAGGCTGCGGCGGGCAATGAACAACGCGGCAAATCTGCTGCTGAAGCCGGCCATTCCGTGCGTGATCTCAACCCCTCGCAGGGAGAAGTGGTCAGCCACATATTTGCGCGGCTGTGGCGCCTGCAGCACGACGGCGCCATGTCCAAAGACAATCTCCTGGTCATGGCCACGCCCAATGGTGCGCCCGGCAGCAAGTGACCACAGGCAGCGTGAAATGCGCTGTGTGAACTCCTTCCTTGTTGCGCACTGCAGCATGCTGTGTGTGAACTCCTTCCTTGGCGCACAGTGTGCATGCTTTGCGGGCGTCCCACGCAGAGCACAGTGGCTGCTTTGTGCCCATGCAGGTGAAGATGCCCCTGCATTCATCCCCTTCAGCTTCCGAGCGTTTTCCGAGCACCCGGCGCTGACATTTGCCGAGGCAAGAGGCTGCACTGCGCGGCTGGCGCATCGAGCAGGGCGTGTCTGTTTCTACTGAGCCTGCTTGCGCAGTGCAGGCACTGTGTCCTAGCTGTGGCCCATGCCATGCAATCCAACCGTGGCCCGCCCATCCACTGCACCCCCATGTACCCTGGTTGCAGCTGTCGTCTCGCAAGCCCAGCCATCCATACGGCCGCTGCTTCCGCACCGCATACCTCTGCAAGATGGGAGGCGCAGGTTTCTTCCCGGGCATGTACAGCGCCATGCGGGCCATCTTCAAGCAGTACCAGTCGCAGCTGCCGCGCGCTCCGTACCCGCCCTTTGATGCCGGGAAGGACGTGCTCAAGGTGGGTGCTGCCCCAAATCTGCCCAGAATGTGCCGTGGCGCACATGTGAGAATCTGCCGTGCCTAGCATGTGCTGCATGTTGGACTGCCTGCCTGCCTGCCTGCCTGCCTGCCTGCCTGCCTGCCTGCCTGCACCCACCGCGCCGTGTCTGCTGCTGCCCAGGCGCTGCCGGCAACTGCTGCCCTGCCACTCAAGCTGGTCGCCCCTGCCGTGCGCCTTTTACTGGTGTGCAGGTGCTGATCGAACACCGAGTCGGATCAGGTGAGGGCGACACAAAATGGCCGGGGCAGGCGTGGCGGCGTTCTAGCAGCACAAGCTGGAATGCATCAGTCTGTGTGCTCGCCTGTCGGTGTGCCTCATGTGGGCCAGCCATGCCAGCCCTCTGCAGCAGCTAGCAGGCGCCGTCCCGCTCCTGCCTTCAGGCTGCGCATGCTGAGCACGCTGTTATTTCTTATTTCTGTGGCTGCTGCAGTGCGCAACATCTTGAACTGGCAGGAACTGGAGCAGCAATGCAACAAATTCACTGGCTGGAAGCTGGAAAACTCGCCCTTTAAGCGCGTGCAGTGCCGGTGCGCCTTGGGCCTCTTGACCTGGTTCTTTTGGGCCGCCAGCTGGGCGCCCGTGCAAGCACTGCAAATTGGGCAGTGCTGCATGCCGGTGTGGCACCCTTTGAACAGGCCTGAACTGCAACGGGTGTTCAAGGGCTGGAGTCGCGGAGGGTTGTGCATTGATGTGCCGCCACGCACCACCCCATCCCACCGCATCACCGCACACCGCGCTTGCGCTGCACGTGCATGTATGCCATCTCCCTGCCTCCCGCCCCCCACTGCCACTCCTTTCAGAAGCGCCACATTCAACAGCGACCCGCTGCACAACTTTGCTGCGGTGGCTGACGCCGACGTGCTGGTGATTGTGCACGGCAGCGGCTGCGCCAACTGGCTTGCGATGCGGGAGCGCAGCGCAATGCTGGAGCTGCGGTGAGCACTTGTTTGACAAGGCCTGTGGGTGGCTGCCTGCCTTGCCTGTCGTTGTTGCACCTGTCTTTGCCGCGGCGGCCATGCAGCGCCCAACGTGCGGTGTGTGCAAGGGAGGCAGTGCGACACCCATGCTGGTTGGCGTGAGCAACCTCCAGCCCTGCAAGTTGGTGGCAAAGCAGCACCTGCGGCGCCCTCAGTGTGCTTTCGCTTGCCATGACCCAAGGTGGGTTGCACCCGACCCAAAATTGCCTTGCCCCTCGCCCTCTTGCTGCAGGCCCTACGAGTTTGGTGAGTGACGGCTGGAGTGCGTTTGGTGATGAGCCGGATGGTGTGGCCCAACAGCCATGTGCATTGCAGCCGTTCAGCTTCTGTGCCCTGCGTTATCAAAGCTCGTTGAGCTTGTGCTTCACAAACTTTTGCGGGCGGAGCGTTTGATCTGCGCATTGGGCGTGGGTGCATGCCGCCTGCGCGCGCATTCCGCCCCCTCCCCGACCCCCCATCCTTTCCCAACGGCAGGGAGCTCCGTGCGAGGATGGTCGGATTGGTTCTTCCCGCAGATCAGCGACAACATTCAACACGCCGTCTTCTGGTATGCCCTCAACATCGAGGTGAGGCTGTGTGCGCTTACAGCAGTGCGTCTGCTGTGGGGCAGGCAGCGCGGCCGGCTGTGTGCAAGTGCCTGTGTGCACATCGTGTGACCGCGCCCCACCTGCCACCCCACCCGCCACCCACGCTGCGCAGGACGAGGCCGCCAGCAAGCCCAGCCAGCGGGAGGTGGACAAAGTCAACCCCGACGACGCGCGGTACAAGCGGGACCGCCACATCATCCTGCCCTTCCCCGCGCTGCAAGACATGCTGCAGCGCATCGCGGCGGCAGGGCGGGACAGGACCAAGTACATCCAGCAGCGCCAGAGCAAGGTGTCGTATATGCAGCTGAAGCCAGGGGGTGTGCTGGAGCCCGCGTGATGCACTCTTACTCTGCTGTGCACGGTATTGTCATACTCTGTTTCATCAATTCAGTTATTTAAAACGTATGCAACCTCTGTGATTCGGTTACTCTGTTGTAAATGCTCAGCTCTGTGCGCTGAGGGCCAGGCAGACGCTTGCAGCAGGGCTGCCTGCGCTAGGCTTGGCCGCCCCTCGGGCGCGCCTGGCACGCACGCGGTTGCCTGCCGTCAATGACTCAAACTCAAGCTGGCAGAGGTGCAGGACAACGACTGACGAGGTGTAAAATGTGTATCATCTACTAGCTGAGCACCCAACAGCTGCTTGCTTCAGGGTAGCACCCTGTGGCACAGGGCACGTTGACTGCACAGCGGTCGGAGCGGCGCCGACCGGTGGCCTCGTCATGACACGCGCCATTCCAGCTACTGGCTACCGATCTACAGACTATGCGCGCTATCATACTCTTCTGGGCGCGGCGGGCGTGAGGCCCAGCCGCTTGCTCGCTCCTCCCGAAAATGGCGTTCAGGTTTGCGGCCGCCCCGGCGGCCGGCCAGCGGAGAGCTTGGCTGAGAGCGCTTGCATTGGCACTGGCAGGCGGGGCGCTGCTAGCAGCAGCCGTGGGTCTCCACCCCAGGCGTGGCGGCAGTGCCGCCGCCACCGCGTGGGCAGGCGGGCTCTTTAGCAGCAGCACTCTGCTGCAGGGCCAGCAGGCGGTAGACGCAGCATCTGGCGGACCACAGGCAGCTCAGCAGCAGCAGCAAGCGGTGCGGGGAGGGCTGCAACCGCGGCAGCATGCGCAGCAGCCAGGAGCGCAGCGGCCGCCGCTGTGCGGCGGCGCCAGCAGAGTGCGCCCGGTGGCCGACTCACTTGCAGCCAGTGGCCAGGCGCTGCTGGATGGGCTGGAAGAGGACTTCAGGCCGTACCAGCAGGGATTTGGGCTGGAGGAAGTGGAGGCCACGGCGGACTTCCTGCAAGCAGATGCGGAGCAGGGCCACGTTCACACTTGGATGGAGGTGCGCGCTGGGCTGTGTTGGAAATGACGATCGCCACACACCTCCCAACAGGCTGGCGTGCAGCACGCTGCGGCTCGAAGCACGCTGCGCCTGCTGCCTGGCATGCCCTGCATGCTGCATGCAGCGCCTGTGCGGCTGTGCGTTTGACGCATGCCAACCCATGCTGCCGCTGCATGCATCACGCTGCGTCTGCTGCCGGCCACGTGGGTGCTGCCTGCCGCTGAGGGCCCCCAGGCCTGATGCCACCCGCCGCCAGCAGGTGCACAACCAGACGGTGATGTTCCCACACCGCACAGACAAGGCGTGCGAAGGCTGCGACTCTTGGTGAGCGCCTTGCCTCCTTGCGCTTAAACGACTTGAACTGCACATGGAATGAACGGCTCCCGTTGGGTGCCATCAAGGCCTGCCGCCCGGCATGCTCCGCCTCTGGCCCAGCGCAATGTTCGGTTTGCAGCCCGCTGTGTGCCGCTGCCTGCCCCGCACTGCTGCCATCTGACGTGCGCAAAGCTTTGTGCGCCGTGCTGCTAAAGAGCTGCTGTTTTGCAGTGACTGCGTCCACACAGGGCCCCACACACTTGCTGAGCCACTCAATGCAAAGGCTCTGACCACTTGCTTCCCCCTGCACCCGTGCAGGTTGCATGTGTTGAAGGCCAGCCTTGAGCGTGGCATGCAAGCTGGCCGGCTGTCCATACCAGATGGGCTTCCCTTCCTCTTGAATGTAAACGACGCCAGCTGGTGCCCGGTCGCGGTGCGCTCCCTTGCCTGCTGCTGATGGTGCACCATGTGCGGTGCAGTCCAGCAGCCATGCCCAGCTGGCACGTGCTGTCGAACTGATTGTGCAGCGCTTCCGCTGGCCTGCTGCGGCGCCACTGCCGCTGCCACCTGCACGGCCTGGGTTTTGGGGGCTGCCCCTACACCCATCTGTGGGGCTACCGCGTTCAGTTGGCAGTCGCTGTGAACGGGCGACGCACAAGGCCGTGGATGCTGTGGAACGACACGCATGGCCTCACCCACCCTGCAAGCTGCAACGACTGCTCCTGCTCTGGTGCAGGAGGATGGCACCAGCAGGTGCACAGCCCCGCTGTTCTCCATCTTCAAATCCAAGTGAGCACAAGCGGCTGTGAAGCTGTGCACTGGGAAACGGCCGGGGTGCCTGGAACGTTTTGCCTGACACAAGTGCTGCAAACGAATGCAACGGTGCGCTCAGGTATGACCGCGACATCCCCATACCCAACTTCAAGCCTGAAGTCTTTGAGCCGATTTTTTACCCCTGGGAGCGCAAGCGGGAGATCGCGTTTTTCAGGTGTGGTGGGGGCAGCCACTAGCGCGAGTGCGAGTTTGGATTACACCATGCGGCACGTGTGGCCTGTCCCTCACGTGGCCAGCAGCACTTCAGCGCTTGCACGCCAGGCGCAGCTGCACCGCTTCAACTGAGAGGCGTGCGAGAGCGTGCTCCCTGCCACAGGGGCGCCCCGATCTGCTCCTTCCCTTCGCTCAACGGCGCCCCGTCCAGCGTCCATTCCGGAGCCAACTGCTCACGATGGGTGATTGCCCAGCTGTCTTGGTGAGGGCATGAGAGCCTGGCAGGGCGGCGCAGCGGTCTGACTGCCAGCTGCAATTCGTGCAGCTGCAGTGCCGTGCGGCGGCGGACTGCACGTCGCTGCCAACATGACGCCTGCCCGACACTAACCGCCGCGGTGCAGGGACCACCCAGAGCTCTTCAACGCCACTTTGATGGAGAATGTGACGCAGTACGGAGGTGCGCTGCGAGCTGGCTAGTGTGGAAGCTTGCTGAATGGTACAGCAGAGTGCAGCAGCGTGCCGGGCTTCTGAGGCAACACGGCAGCAGGGCCTGCCATGTCCACTTCTACTGCACCCAGGACAGCGCGCCGTGTGCCTACATGAGATCACAGACGTGCTGTGTGCACAGCTGGCTCCCCAGCAAGCGTGCCGAGGCAGCTTCAGGGAAGCCTGAATGCGTCAACAACAGGACCACAAGCCGCCCGCCCATCGTGTTGCAGGGCCGCAGTGGGTGGACATGCCTCGTGTGTCACACCAAGAAGCCGCTGAGTACAAGTGAGGGGCTGCCTTTCATGCCTAAGGATTGCATTTGCGAGTTACACTCGAGTTGCACTCCGCGGTGCACGTGGCCTGGCAGCACCTTCAAATCTTTGGGAGGTGACACGTGATCCTTTGCCGTGAATGCAATATTTTCCAAGAGATGACTTGCACGGCTTGTTGCCCTGCGTGCCGTTGGTTTACAACCCGCATGTCTGACAGCTGCCGCTCTGCACACTCACTCGCCCTGCGCCTCATGCGCGTTGGCAGATACGTGCTGGCTGTCGATGGCGCTACGGCTGCGTACCGCTTTGCCTTCCTGATGCAAACAAACAGCGTGGTGCTCAAGCAGGTATGCTGGCTGGCCAGGGAATGGTGGTGTGGCGCCACGGCGGGTAGCTCGCTCACCTTACCGCCCAGGCAGCCGGGTTTGCTGCAGTCTGAGTGCGATTTGTGTCCATTTGACGTGCAGGTTACCGACAAGATGGAATGGTACTACCGCGCTGTGCAGCTGTGCGAGCACTACCTGCCCTTTTGGGTGACGTCCGAAACCGACGTGGTGCAGCTGGTGCAGCAGCTGCAAGGCAACCCCGCCAACGACTTGGTCGCCCAGCACATTGCCGCCAACAGCCAGGTGGCGCTGCTGCTTGCTGAGGCTTGCGAAACAAGCGGCTGCTGTTTGTGGAAGTAGATCAAGTGGCAGGGATGGGGCCTTGCAACCGCAGCCATGAAATTAGGGCCGGGTGGTTACCAACCTGTGCCCGTTTGTGACGCCACCACTGCCCCTGCAGGCCTTTGCGCTCACATACTTGACTGAGGAGTATGCCTTCCGGTATTGGCAGCTAGTCGTAGACAAGTACGCCGCTTTGTATCGGGGCCCCATAAGCAGCGGTGGCGGCGGCTCACAGCTCAGCAGTAGGAGTAGCAGCCAGCCACCGGATGACGGCAGTGGTGCTACAACAGATGGCGGCAGCAGCAGCAGCGGTACAGCAGATGGCGCAAGTGGCGGCGGTGGTGCCGGCGCTGGCCTGGGAGGGGCCGGCAGCGGCGGTTCAGTAGACGTTGCTGGCGGCGACGGCAGTGGCAGCAGCAGTAGTGATGGCAGCAGCAGCAGCAGGGACGACTCAGGAGCCGCCGAGCATGCCAGCGGCAGCAGTATGGAGGATGGCGGCCATAGCAGTAGCAGGGACGGCCCGGCAGAGGCTGGACACAGGGGCGGCGAGGAGCTACCCCCCGACAACCCCGGCGATGCACAGGTTGACATGCAACATACACTAGGACAATAAAATGTGAAGGGCTGTAACTGGAATGGAAACACATTCGAGGATTAAATAGGGTTTGCGACAGGAATGCCGGAACAAGTAGCGCCAGAAAGGGCCGATTGTGCATTTCTGCATGGCTCAGGTTTGAGAGGCCAGCGCCAAAACGGGGTCATCCCAGCAGCCACGCACCTCGACGGTGCATCACGAGGGCGCTTGCCGCAGCGGCACGGGGCCGGCGGGGGCTGCGAGGCGTCCCCTCCCCAGCGCAAACCCTCCTCTGCACCGCGGCGGCTTCCTGGGGAGTCGATGGTCTCGCCGCTGCAGACCGCGCTCCTTGCAGCGCTGCTGGGCCTGGCAGCGGCACAGCCGCCGCCGCCGCTACCGCCGCTGCCCCCTGAGAACGCAACCGGGCCCAGCCCGCCTCCTGCGCCACCCAGCCCTCCGCCCAGCCCCCCATCGCCGCCTTCACCCCCGTCTCCGCCCCCTGCGGTGAGATACGTTGCCGCCGCCGTCGCTGCTGCGCAGTGGCAGCAGCCTGACGGCGCGCTGCTGCCCCCATGCTGTCACATGTAGACATCTGGCCAGGCTGAATCAAGGCCCATCCAGGTGCTCCTCCCTCAACCCTCACTTTTGCTTCCCCCCTTTGCAGCCGC
This sequence comes from Chlorella sp. CH2018, assembly GCA_009928355.1. NCBI lineage: Eukaryota > Viridiplantae > Chlorophyta > Trebouxiophyceae > Chlorellales > Chlorellaceae > Chlorella > Chlorella sp. CH2018. The sequence goes on along the minus strand of VIYQ01005653.1, from coordinate 892 downwards.
CCAGCCCACCATCGCCCCCCAGGTAGGTTCCACCGCCCATCTGGGCTCCGTGGCTGCCCGCCTGCACCCCCACCGCTCCCTTGGACAAGCCGCCTGGCCAAGGCTGCTGCCTCCCTCACCTCACCCCTGCCTGCCTCTTGCTCATGACTTTTGCAGCCCGCCAGTGGAAGAAGGCCCGCCGCCCCCGCCGTGAGATGTGATGCAGTCGCTGCTGCTGCTGTGCTGCTGGCCCGTAGCCGCCCAAGCTACCGCTGCTGATGCTGATGCTGCCGACCGTATGCTGCCAACTGTATGCTCCAGGCTCGGCATGACTGCTTGCCATGCTCTTCCTGACGGGCCTGTGCAGGTTGGTAACCGAGCCGCCACCTCCATGGCCGCCGCCGCCACGCAAGTCGCCGCAACCGCCGCCGCGGCCGCCGCCACCTAGGCCGCCGCCGTGAGATGCTGCGCATGCCTTGGTCCCTGTCTGAGCGTTTGGTACCAACTGCTGCTATGCGCGCTGTGAAGCGGCCTGGCGCCTACTGTCTCTTAGGTTGGGGGCATGTGATTGTTGCCAGTGGCAGCGCCTCAAATACGCTCACATGCCTGTCGTGCCTTTCGTGCCGCCGCAGGCCGCCGCGCCCGCCACCACCGCGGCCCCCGCCGCCGTAAGCTGCTGCAGCCGGGTTGGCCCGCTGCCGAAGCTTTGGCTGCTGCAGCACTGGCTTGTTGCTGTACTGTTTCAGCAGAAGGGCCCAGATGAATCCTGCCCACCATCTCTCAGCCAGGGATGATGGCTAACCAAGGCAGTGGCGGCGCTCAGAAGCCACCGACTGCTACTCATGGCATGTCCATTCTCCCCCACTGTTTGCAGGCCATCCCCCAAGCCGCCTCGCCCGCCCCCTCCCTCCCC
>VIYQ01005651.1:0-11841 GCA_009928355.1 Chlorella sp. CH2018 | reverse complement strand
CCCCGACCGGCCCCTCCTCTCCACTGCTCGCAGGCCGCCCTTGGGGGGCTGGCAAGCGTCGCAACGGCATACACAGCCTCGTGGCCGCCTGGCAGCGCGAGCCGATGCAGCGATGGGCAGCGCCGGCGGTGGCCGCAGGGGCGGCGGCCGCCGGGGCGGCAGCAGAAGCAGCCCGGACCCAAGCAGCATTGAAAATCGCAGCGGGCTGAACGAGGCACAGCTGCAGGCGGCGACAGAGCGGCTGATGCGCAGCACCCGGGACAGCCTCAAGCAGCCGCAGAACTCCAGCAACACCGTTGAGTCCATGCGGCAGCGCATGGTGCTGCTGCTGCAGCTGGGCTTCTCGCAGGCGGCGATTGAGGCAGCAGTTGAGAGTGAAAAGCGAAGGGGCAGTGCAGGCGGGCCCTACATTGCTGAGCAGCACATTGGCGAGGCAGTGGCGCTGCTGCGGCTTTGGGGCTTCAGCCAGCAGCAGCTGGACATAATCCTGGCTTGCAGCAATACCTTCTCACGGACAGCGGCAGACATAGAGGCAGTGCTGGCCTGGCTGCAGCGCGAGTTTGGGATGAAGCCAGGCGAAGTGGTGCGGGTATGCAGCAAGCAAGCAACATTGCTGAACATGAAGCAGGCCACGCTGGAGTCCAACTGGCAGGCGTTTGAGGCGGCATTCCAGCCCATGCCAACAGCCAAGGTGGCCTTGGTGACAGCATTGCGGGGTGGCCGTTGTCACTTCATCGCATTATCACTCGAGACGGCCAGGTGGGGCCCAGCATCTCATGTGCACGTACACTTTGGCTTGCTTGCACTGAGTTTGGCCGCTGCTTTGAGCATGCATCTGTGGCGTGTTTGCCAGCACTGGCCTGCTTGGCAGGGCACATGTTTCGCTCACCGATCCGCCACGCCCTGCAGGGAAATTGGTGGCCCAGCTGCAGCAGCTGTTCCACGTACCTGACAACGAGGTGCCACGCTTCATCGGGAACATGGCATGGTTGATGTGCCACGACATTGCTGGGACCGTCCAGCCACGACTGGCCTTCCTGCAGGGCCTGACAGGTGAGACGAAGTACAGAACGGGGGATGGTCAGTTTGGCAGTCAGGCTGGCTTCGAGCTCTCCCTTGCTCCCGCACCCTGCAGGGGTGCCAGATGACAAGCTGCCGTCACGGGTGCTGCGATACCCAAGCTTGCTAAGCTTCTCTGAGGAGCTGCTGCAGCGCAAGTGCAATGCGCTGGCGTCCTCCATAGGTGCAGAGGTGGCTCAGGCCATTCTGTGCATGAGGCCCGATGTGTTAGTTGGAGTGGAACAGCGGGCAGCATTGAACATTGCCGCGCTGCAGCAGCAGTTTGGCCTTTCATCCATCCAGGCTGTTGGCATCCTGTGCGCCAACATATGTTTGTTGAAGTTCAACATGCAAAGTGGGGCAACCGCCGCCAAGCTGCGCGCCCGCGTGGAGTTCTGGCAGCAGGCGTACGGGCTGAGTACCGCAGGTGAGCTGTGTGTGTGTATGTGTGGCGTGGGGTGGGGGCTATGTCCTACGGTCGTTGGCTGGCTGGTGATGGGCGCAGTTGTTGAAACTCCCATCGGGCTGCTCGCCTTTCCCCCACAGGCGAGGCTGCAGTCCATTGCACCGAGATGCTGCACCAAAGCCTGTGCACGTTGGCACCACGTGTGGCGTTCTACCAGCAGCAGCAGCCTGGCAAAGCGCTTCCAGGCTGCTCCACGCTGCAACGCGGCGACAATGCCTTCTGCCAGCGGTGCAAGCTGGACCCGCGGGAATTTGCTGCGTTCAAGGCAAGCTGGCTGGCCAGCGAGGAGGGGCAGGCTGTGTGCCAGCATGAGGGCAAGCAGTCGGAGCGGCAGCGCAGAACCTCTGGGTAGTCTGTTGCCTGCCCTCACCCCTCTTGCATGCCAGCAGGTGCTGCACTGCTTCCCATCTCTGCTACTTACAAAGTGTGAAACTGATATTGCCACACAGTCTGAACAGGACAACAAAATGTCTGGCAGGGTGCTGCATGCATTGTCGAGCTCGCTTCAACAGCGCCCACAGGCGGTGTGGGTGCCGCCTTGCTGGCTCTGTGCTGCGGGCCGCCAGCAGCTGCTGTGGGGCTGTCAGCGGCCGCCCCGGGGCTCCTGCAGGCAGATGAGCACAGGCAGGCAGCCGTTGTAGGACAACTATCACTTGCAGTTGCAAAGCGATCCAGCACTTGCTCTGCCCGCTGCTCGCATGCTGCTCGCAGGCCCATCCCTAGCTGCGCTGCAGCGCATTCCACAAGCACTGGCATGAGTGAGGCGGTACTGGCCCAGCTGAGCAGCACACCTTGAACGCGCAGACAAGCTTGCGGCCGCCGGCCAGGGTGGGGATGGCACGCCCGTGCACCGCCTTGTACATCGAAGCCGCATCCTGCGCGCAGCAGGCGGGGCAGGGTAGCGCGTGAGACACAGAAAACATGCCATGATCATGGGTGTGCTGCACTGTACATCACCTCCAGCATACGAGAGCATGTGGCTGTGAGTGCTTGCCCCACCCCCAGCACCCGCCCACAAGACAGCCAGTCCCTTCACCAGGGCAGCTCCAGCCCACCTGTACTCGGAAGAACTGCACAAAGCAGAACAGCTCGCCACCGTCGTCGCCGCCGCCCAGCATGATCTCCCGCACCTCGCCGTACCTGCAAGGCATCAGCACAAAGAGGTGCATGTGTCGTGATAAGCACAGGCAGGTGAGCGTCACCCAGTACCGCCTCCCGCACCTCGCCCTAGCCACAGGCAAGACAGCAGCCAGAGTGCCGGCTTGCGCGATGCAAGCTCATCTGTCAGGGGCAGCAGCATCCCTCGTCTGCAAGTACTTGCAAGTAAACCCCCAGTCCAGCAGCCCAGCCCCAGACTGCCCAGCCCCAGCCGCTGCTAAGCCAGACAGCACACACACACCGCTGGAGCTCAATCTCCACATCCCGCCGCTTGGTGCTGCGCGGGAAGTAGCCTGCGAAAAGGTGGAGGGCAGCGCGACAGGCTTGAGCTGCAGCATGCCCGCGTCACCTTTGTTTTGTGCTCCAACTGCACCGCCTGGGCTTGACTGCGGACATCACCGTTGGCACTGGCCAGGGCAGCCCGTCTGGCGGGGCAAACCGCCACACAGGTGCACACAGACAACTGGTTCATGGGCAGAAGCAGCAGCAGGCTAGGATTCCGAGAATGCAACCCACCGATGAAGACGCGGGTGGTGGGGTTCGCAACAACATCTGGCCGCCTGCAGCAGGGGGCACACGAGGGGCAGCAGCTGCGTGCATCAGCGCAGCGCTACCTGCGCTGAAGCGGCGGGGGCTTGACGGGCATGCATGCATGCAAGTTCACGGTGCAGCCAGGCAAGCACCCCTTATGCATCATTGCAAGCCTGATGTGCTACATGCCAGAAACAACATTGCAAGGACAGCGCACTCTGCCGTCTTAGTCATGTGGCGCCGGATCTTGTCGAGGTCCCGGAATTCCAGGCGCAGCGGCTCGGAACCAGAGGGGGACAGGTTGGGGACCTGCAGAGGAGGCAAGCGGAAACTGGGGCGAGCTTGAGTGGCAGGAAGTGCGGAGGATCCCCGAGCATTCACAACCGGCGGCAGCAGCAGCAGCAGCAGCAGCAGCGGCAGCAGCGGCAGCAGCAGCGGCAGCCGCCGCAGCAGCAGCGTGAGCCAGATGTGCCGTCCAGCCCTCACCGAGGTGTTGTGCACGGTGCTGAGGCAGGCCTCGCCGTCCTCAGGCTTGGCGTAGGTCAGGAAGCCAATGTGCTGCCACATGGTATAGAAGGAGGCAGAGGAGCAATGGTGAGCAGGCAGGGGAGCGCGGATGCACGACGCAAGCTCAGGCGTGCAGCGCCACCGGTTGCCGTGCTGGCCCCAGAAAAAGGTGCAGACGGCGCGAGCGGTGATGCAGCATGCATGGAAGTAGACTGTGATGCAGCAACTGGCTGGGAGCAGACGCACCTGCTTGGGCACCACGCTGGCGTCCACAAGCGTTCCAAAACTGCAGCAGCGGTGGCACGCATGGATTCGTGTGCAATGGGGCAGGCAAGAGGAGTGGGCACAGGCAGGTCATCGGGCGAGACGGTACATCACATCCCACTTGTGCTTGAGGTCATGAAGCACGGACATGTTTCGAAACACACCCTCACCGCGAGTAGTAGGCTTTCAGGTCGTCGGCGGAGCAGCCGGGGCGCAGTCCCTGCAAGGGCAGACACAGTGCAGTTGGTACCCAAATTCAGTGTCGGCATGCCGTGCAACCAGCAGGCCAGCAGGGGTGCAGCCAGCAGGCCAGGGGGCATGCAGCTCATGAGGATGCATGCATGCACACCCGCTCGCAATGCACACGCACACACAGGAAACAAGCAAAACGGCCCAGCCCACCTGGATATAGATGCGGCAGCGCCTGTCGGTCTCCCACACCGGCACTCCAGGCTTGGCTGCAGGGCCGGGGCAGGCACATGCCATCACACACAGGGAGCAGTGGGCATGCCATGCTCTGCAGCTGGCCAGCCAGCAATGGGCGATCATGGGCGGACTGCAGCAGAGTGCAGCAACTTGCAAGCTGACACAGCATGCACACATCTGCCGCACAGTGCAGCCCAGCGCAGGCATTCCTGCTGGCGCATCATTCCTCACCCGCAGCCTTCGCCGCAGCAGCCGGCTTGGCAGCGGCGCCTGCGGCCGGCTTGACGGAAGGGGCGGGCGGCACGGCAGCAGCCGTGGGCGGCTGCCAGTCGGCAGGCACGGCCCACTCATCGGGGTTGAAATCGGGGCCGCCAAAAACGGGGGGCTCAGGGGTGGCGGAAGCCGAGGGGGTGGCCGACACTGAGGCAGCAGCCGGAGCGGTGGGAGCAGCGGCAGCAGGGCCACCAAAGGGGGCCGGCAAGGGGACAGAGGCACCGCCAGGGAACGTGACAGCCGGGCCGCTTGCGGCGGCGGCGGTCAGGGAAGCGGAGTCGGTTCGCAGCATCGAGGCAGCCTGCGGCAGCAATGGCATGGCAGGTGGAGGGCGTATCTGCAATGCACTGCCTAACTTTGACACTCACACGGCCGCTGACCTAGGCGGCTGACCTAAGGACATGTCATGCATTGCCGACCACCCTCACGGCCCCGCCACCCAGCCTGCCCACGCCACAAGCAAGCATGCAGGCCCACCCGTGCTCCGCTGCCGGGGGCAGCGGTCTAGACTTCGGCCAGTGCAGCCAGCGCATGAGCGGCTGCCGCCCCGTCCGTCAGCTTGACCTGCGGAGCAAGGACGACACACCACCAGGATGTATGTTGGCAAGCACACTTGCAAGCCAGTGTTTTTTGTCTTCAAGCATGCGGACTGCAGTTTGGGTCTGCTGCTCCCCTCCCAACCGCACACAAAGCACAGCCCAGCTGGCAGCTTGCCTCCAGGAACGCGCCAGCGTGAGGATGGTCATTAAACAGGTCAGCAGCCTCCTGTGCGGCGCTCGGGGAGGCAAACCTGCAGCGACACAGGGGCATGTGCGCAGCTGAGCTAAACGAGCAGGCAGCCTCGTTTCAAGTGCCAGCGTGGCACGCCTACAGGCGGATGCTGGTGTGCACAACTAACGGCAACGAGCGCCCCACAGGGCGGCTCCGGCTGCCTGCCTGCTGCTACATGCCTCCGGCATGCAAGCGCACAGCAGGGCCAGAGCAGCGGAGACGCAGCTCCCACACACACCAGATGAGAGCAGCAGCCTCGCCGCCGGTGGCGGACGGCGACAGCGTGCAGATCTGCAGGGTAGGGCCAGGCTGCCGATCAGTGAGCTAGAGCAGTGAACAACATCCAGGTGCCATCCGGCTGCTGTACAGTAGCTATCAAGCCTGTGCAGAGACGCAACCAAGCACACAAGGTCACAGGGCGGCAGCAGCTGAGGATGGCAGCACACAACGCCCGCCAACCTGGGTGACGTGGCCCGCCGATTCAAAAAGCAACCGCATCTCGTTTGCGTGCACCGTGGCATCCAGGCCGGACACCTGGGTGGCAGAGGGAACAGCAAACGAGCCACCTTTGCAGCCGGCTTGCGGCCGGCCGTGTTGGCCGTGGCAGCGGCGGCGATGGCGCCGGCAGTGGGGCAGCCGCCGGCGGCCTGGCGGCGAGCTTCACTCGCTGCTTTGGCATACTGCCATTTATGACGATGCCCGATCGGCTGGCAGGCGGGCTGGCGGGCTGCTTTGGGAGTCGGCCGCCTCGCCCAGGCCGCCAGCGGGCTGAGATCCGTTGCTCAACGCATTATACACCTTGGTATAGTGCATCCGAGCCGCCACCCACGCCCCGCGCGCTCACCAGGACGCAGTTCGACATCGCGCAGAGCTGGATTTGGCCTGCGTATCCCTGTGTGCACTCAGAGCTGCAGGCAAGTTGATGCAGCGGCAGAAGGGGCGCATTGGGGGCATGGCGACGGCCAGCGCACCGCCGCCGCTCAGCGCTCACAGCAGCACCATGCTCACAGCAGCACCATGCTCGTGCGAAGCAGGCATGACTCTGTGCGCACCCGGAGCCTGGTCACTACATCGAGTAACAGAGGAGACACGCAGCAAGTCGAGGTGTCAGCAGAAAGGCACAGCTTTCAAGTATAAGAAAGAAACACACGACACTGAAAGGAGACACATAAACATGGTGCAAGTGTGTGGGGCTGTAGTCATGCAACATGGACGGTGGCCAAGGGGAAGCTGCCGCAGCCGCTGTGGCATAGACTGCTGCTGGGCTGCCACCGCCAGCACCGATGCGCCCACCAGGGTCGATGGCCAGTGCGGTCTGCATGACGGTGACCAGGCAGTGGTACTGCTGGTCAAGCTATTAGCTGGTCAAGCTATTGTTCAAAAAACAGGCAGGCAGCGGGCCGCAATGAGGTTCGCTTTTAATTCATTTCAAAATGATGCCCCAGCTGTAGGTGTGGCACAGCCAGACACAGCGCCGGAACGCAGGATGCTGGCTTGAGGCCGAGCCAAGCACACTTCCTTTGCTAGCAGCTGGACCTGTCGCAGGCAGCCCAACAAGCCAGTCTAACCTTACGGCACCGTAGGGTTGAGCGTTGAGCCACGCCGCGTCTTGCGCTGCAGTGCTGCCTCTTGCGGTGCCGCCCTACGCTGCGTGCTGTGCAGCTGTGAGCTGCTCCGCTTCGTGCGCTGCGGTGCTGCCTCTTGCTGCGCCGCCACAGCCTGTGGCGCTGCACCTTGCCGCATCCCCAAAGCCTGCGCTAGAGCCTCAGCTGCTGCGTCAGCCAGCGTCTGCAAGCCAGCGTCCGGCTGTGAGTGCTGCTCTCTCTCCTGGGTGCCGGCAGCCGCTGCAGCATCGGCCACTTTGCGCCGCTTGGGTGGCGGCGAGGCTGACTCTTCCGCCAGCTGCTCCGCCTGCTGCTTCTGCCGCTTCTCTTCCTGTTTCTCCTGCCGCCGCAGCTCACACCACGCTTTGCCGACGCATTTTGAGCAGAGCCACTCTGCCTTGGTCACTGGGTGGCGGCTCCACTGATAGCCACACTTGAATGTGCCGCACTCCAGGCAGGTCCGCAGCAGGCCCTGCGCAGCTGCTTGCCGCCTCTGCTGCTCGTCCAGCCTCTGCTGCTCTTCCCGCTGCCGCTTCATCAGACGGATTCTCTCCTTGCCGTAGCAGGGTTGGCACAGCCACTCTGCCTTGGTCTCTGGGTGCCGGCACCACTGCTTGCCCCTCATCGTACCGCTTCCGCACAGCAGGCACTCGCGCTGCTCGCTGTCCCGCGAGCGCTTCTGCCGGAGAGTGGGGGGGCGCCCAGGCCCCGCAGCTGCTGCTGGCTGCTTGGCCGGTATGAGGGCTAGCCGCGGGCTGTGGCGCTTTGCCTGCCCAGCCGCTGCCCGGCGCAGCGTTGAGGCAGCCTGCGGCAGCATGGCACGGCGGCAGGAGGGTCGATGCATGCACTGCCGCAGCATGACACTCACACGGCCGCTGACCTAGGCGGCTGACCTTAGGACATTTGCATGCATTCCTGAACAGCCTCATGGCACTGCCACCCAGCCTGCCCAAGCCACAAGCAAGCGAGCAGGCCCACCTGCGCGCCACTGCCGGGGGCGGCGGTCTGGACTTTGGTCAGTGCGGCCAGCGCCCGGGCGGCCGCCGTCCCGTCCGTCAGCTTGACCTGAGGAGGAATGGCAAGCGGCATGCCGGGTTGAGAAGTGGTGGACAGGCAAGGAAGTGGCATGTAGTTGCAAAGCTTACTGATTGCAGAATACCTCGTTTCCTCCACTTTCAACCGCACACAAAGCACAGCCCAGCTGGCAGCTTGCCTCCAGGAACGCGCCGGCGTGGGGGTGGTTGTTAAACAGGTTGGCAGCCTGCTGGGCGGCACTCGGGGAAGCAAACCTGCAACGACACAGGGGCATGTGCGCAGCTGAGGAAAACGAGCCAGTGGCCTTGATGAGCTCCTTTGAAGCGCAGAGGCACACCGATGCTGGTGTACACGACGAGTGCCACCCAGGATGGTACTAGCCTCCTGCTAGTTGCTACACCCGCCCAGCAAGCAAGCGCACAGCAGGGTCAGGGCAAGCGGAGAAGCACCTCCCATACACACCAGATGGCAGCCTGGATGACAGTGCCCGCCGATTCAAACAGTGACCGCATCTCGCTCACGCGCCCCGTGGCATCTAGGCCGGACACCTGGGAGCACAGCACAGAGCAAGGGGGGCGTGTTGCAGCCGGCTTGCAGAGGTGTTTGCTGTGAGAGGCGGCGCCGGCGCCGTCAGCAGTGGGGCGGCCACCGGCGACTAGCGGCGAGCTTCACTTGCTGCAATTGCAGATTGTAATCCATTGGAGACGCCGACCAGCCGGCTGGGGGCTGCGCTGAGAGTTGGCCGCCTCGCCCGGGCCGCCAGCGAGCGGAGAGCCGTTGCTCCAAGCACGGATGGCTTGATTTAGTTCGTGTGAGCCGCCGCCCACGCCCCCGCGCGCTCACCAGGACGCAGGTCGCCGTCGCGCGCTTGGCTGGGGCGCCCTGCGCAACCCTGTGTACTCTCTGTTATGCAGGCGACTGATGCAGCGGCGACAGGGAGCAAATGGGGTCAGGGCGGCGGCCAGCCCACCGCCGCCGCCACCGAGCGCTCACAGCAGCAACATGGCTGCAAGCAAGCTCGAGGGCATGGGGCGAAGCAGTGCGCGACCGGTCAGCAAACCTGCCTTGCCTTGATGCTGCTGCCAACCAGCGTGCACCAGACGACTGCATGCCATTACACATTACAGCAACTCAAAGACAAAACGTCGGTGGCATGCGTCGCTAGGCGGCATAGACTGGAGGAGAGGATGAAATTAGGCAGAAGCCAACAAAGGAAGTGTGAAGCCCCTTCGCTGGGTTATATTCAGACCTGAATAACTGGTAAGGTAAGGGGCAGAGAACAACTGGCCGCAGCAACAAAAAAAACCGCAGGCATTCGAGGGTTTATTTTCGGTGTCAGATTCAGGAGTATTCACAGACAGGACATACGCAGACATTCACATTCGGCACCGCGGCCCAGCCTCACGGGCAGCCGCTCAGCTGCGTACTGACACCCAACCGTCCCGCAAATGGTACGCCTGCTCCTCACTCATCCAGGCTCCCGTCCTCGCCAATCGAGCCGCTGCCAAACGGCGCCCGCCTGCCGCTGGCACCGGGCGGCGGATCATCGCTCGCCAGAGCCTGGCCCTGGATGCTGTGGCCGCGCATGAACTTTTCTGAGGCTGCATGATAATCGCTGGCGGCTGCCTGCCACTCATCTCCCGGGCCGGCTGGCCCCTCCTCTGCCAGCTCCTGGCTGCTAAGTGAGACACCCTCCCAGCTGGCGCCCGGCTGGGGCAGCAGCTGCGCCGCCCCCTGCTGCGCTGCACCGGCAGCAGCCTCAGCGGGCGCAGCGGCCGCGCCAACCGCAGCAGGCACCGCGGGCTGCCCATTGTCCTGCTCCTGTGACGGGCGCTGCTTGACCACAGCCATCGTGACCAGCTTGCAACGGAAGTCGCCAGCGTTCCACACACGCTTCTGCGGTGGCAAGGTATGAACAGGTATGAAAAGTAAAGAGCGCAGGGGCGCACAGACGAACCAGGCATGCCCACACGCGCCGCACAACCGCCCAGTCAAAAGCGACCCGCTGGCCGCTCCCAGTGATTCTACACAGCTAAGCACCACCAGGACAGCAACCCTTCCAACCGCAGCAGCAGCAGCGCGTGCCTTTGTGCGTGCATCCAGCCCCTGCGGGTTGACCACCATCTCCAGTGGGTCCTCAGCGGTGCGAGGGATGACATAGTAGCCCATCAGAATCTGCGGGCATTGGTAAAGAGCCCAGAAGGAGCCAGTTTGAACAGTGCCCACCACTTTCTATGATAGACCAGCGGGAGTACATGAACACCTGGATGAGACGCAACGTGTCGACCCACTGAGTGCACGTTGGCAGCACCGCTTGAAAGCCAAGATCCCGCCATGGAGAGCGGCCAGCAGTAACCGCATGCGCTGCAACCAGTGCGCCCAGTGAACCCCAGCAGCCCCCTTCATGAGCGCACCTGCCGCACGGACGCCACCCGGCCCTGCAGCTGAATGAAGCTCAGCTCCTCGCCCACATCCGCAAATGCGGATGAATCCTGCAGTTTCAGAGGAGCACCCGGCAACTGGCGCTGTTAGCCTGGGTGTGTGCAATGCATCACTGCCCCGCGGTGACCAAGTGCATGCAGCAGTGCGATTGTTGTCTGGTATTCGAGCACAGGGTGATTCAACGCCCGCATCAGCAATCACCTGGCCGTTGTCGCCGCTGTCACAGCAGCCGCTGCTGCGGCGTACCGCCCCACTTGCCTGCACCATCAGGTCGCTCTCTGTTCCCACTTGCATGTAGGCTGGAAGGAAGCGAGGGTTGACGGCAACCTGCAGTGAAGAGGTTGGAAGTGGGCAGGGTGCTATTCAGGGTGCCGTGCCACGGCTGCAAGCCTCTCACGTGATTGCATGGTGATGTGTGGTGGTGTGAGATTTCAACCATATGCGGCTGGCCTGGCACACATTGCGGCCAGCATTCGTTGGGCGGTAGGTTGTGTGCCAGCAGCGCTGCTCACCGGCCTGGCACCGCAAGCCACGCAGGCCCCCACCTGGCTCAAAGTCTTGGCTGCATACGAGGCGCTATTGACGCTCAAGCCCAACGGCAGGCGGGTGTCGTCCTCAAAGCGCGTTGTGCCCTGTTGTGAGGTGGTAGGACGAAGGTTGGGGCATAATGGGCCACCGCGGGGGTGGCGGGCAGAGAGCAGCGTGGAGCAAGCACCGTGCAGCCTGGGCAACGCAGGTCTGATGCTGCCAGCTGCAGTGCGACCACCATGCGTACACATCGGCCAGTGGCAGCAGTGGCAGCTGCTGGAAGGATGAACTGCCCTGCACCCAGCGGCATAGGTGAGCGGCGGTGGCAGCAGCAGTGAGCAGTGGCAGCAAAGCAGAATTAGACGGCCCTGCACCCACCACGTAGGTCAGCTTCTCGCAGATGATGGAGATGCTGGGGTGGCCTGCCTCCTGCACACACAACCGTACCATGGCGGAGCAGCGGCGGTGACATGCCACTGCAGGGCGCTGCCAATGCAGGGCGCTGCCGCAGTGCACCTCCAGAAGCAGCAGCCACAGGATGCACTGTGCCCACCTCCAGCAGCAGGCGGATGTTGAGCTGCACCATGAGCGTGGCCGAGTCGCAGGTCAGCATCTCAGCCTGCATGCCAGCAGGGCAGTTAAAGGGTTCGAATCACTGCAAACGTTCGCTGGGAAAGCAGAAGCGCCGAACAAGATGGATAGGCCTTGCACCAGTTGCCGCAGCAGCGAGAACCATAACCAGTAGGAGGGACACTCACCCACCCACCCCCCACCCAC
>VIYQ01005647.1:0-10427 GCA_009928355.1 Chlorella sp. CH2018 | reverse complement strand
GGGGCATGCGCAGGGGTGGGAAGCACATTTGGCATGTGCGGTGGCAGCACGTGGGCTGCATGCGAAGAGGATAAGGGTTGGTTGAGGGCGGTGCAGGTGACAGGCAGAGGAAAGCTCTACGCATCGCGTTGGGCAGGCAAGCCATGCAGGGGCGGCGGCTGGCTGCCAACCTTGGCCTGATGCCGCATCAGCCGTGCTTGCAAGGCTCACCGGTAAATCCACTGCAGGTCGTAGTTATCCCCGCCGCGGCCGCGGTTCTCCAAAAAACCGGCACGCGCCTGCAAGGCAGCAGGCCGTGCCTTGAGAGGAACCATGAAGTTACCGGGCCAGTGGTAGAGACAGCGGCGCGTCAGCAGCAGCAGCGCTAGCAGGCGGGACTGCCGGCCTCTTTGGGCAGCAGCGGCGGGGGGGCGGCGACGGCAGCAGCAGCCATCCAGCAGGTCTTCATTGTTGCCAAGTGTGCTGCCCCCCTCACCCGCAGGTCCTCGGTGGGGAGCAGCGTTTTGGCCAGGGGCTGGTAGCCGGTGGCAAGCACCACAATGTCGGCCTGCAGAGTTGCAGAGTGGGAAAGTGAAACACTGTTCAACAGAACGCTATGCAGAGTTGGAGATCAATATCCCACTCGACATCGCAATACTGATGGGGCAGGGAAGCATGCCAAAGTGCTGGCACTGCACTGCACAGCTGCAGCTGCGTGGCGGAAGGCCAGCTCGCCCACCCATCTCGATCGTGCTGCCATCCGACAGCGTCTGGGTCTGGCTCTCCCCACACGTCTAAACAAACTCGCTGCTCATCTGCCACTGGGGCAGCCCCACCATCAGCTTGCCTCAATTGTGCTGCCATCTGACAGCGTCAGAGTCTTGCCCTCCACCTTCTCAACCCGCGCCTTGCGAGCGCCCAGCCGGCCAGACGTGAAGGCACTGTGCAGTGGCGGGGACCACAGATCAGCTGCAGCCAAGGCTGGCTGTCGAGAGGGAAAGGATCGAGGCTGCATCGGTGCGGCAGCCCAGTAGCGTTTACTAATGAATGCACACTCACTTGGACAGCTCCCCAGAGTCGACCATGCCGATCGTGTCATAGATGCCGGTCAGCAGGCCGTGCTTGGGAGCGATCTCGGCTGCCGCAGGCGCAATGGGCACAGCAGGGGCAGCATGGTTGGTCAGGGCACAGCGGACATAGCAGGGGCAGCATGCTGCTAGCAGGAATGGTCAGCCAGTTTGCAACAGAGCGCACTCACAGGGCGTGCTGGTCTGCAGCTTGAAGATGGCGCCGAACAGCGCCCAGGCGGCCGCTTTGACGGGGCGGAACAGCGTGTGCACCGCGCGCTTGATGACGCCGGCATCGTAGAAGGGGGGCTGCAGGTGGGTGGGGTGTGCGGACAGGGAGGGCAGGGACTAGATTGACAGGCAAGCGGAGCGCAGCCTGTTCAGCAGCTGGAAGAACAGGTTAGGCGGCAGCGGCGCGGGTTTGATGGGATGCCATCAGGCATCAGTCAGTCAGGCGTTGCGCTGCAGCGGCAGCAGATCGAGTTGCTGGACAAGGCCGCTAGCACAGCTGTTGCTCACCTGCAAGGCCCAGCTCCAGCGGGTGTAGGTGGCAAATTCAAGGGGCAGGAAGCCTGCACAGGAAATGCATAGGGAAATTGCTGGGTGAATTGGTCACAGCATGCAGCACGCTGCTGCCAAACCCAACAGCAGGAGGCCTTTGCACAAATGCCGAGGGCAGGCGTCACGCGTGCACAATAGCATGCACAGCACAGCAGCTCAAGCCAGGGAACCATCGAACGCAGCCGCTGCATTGCATGACGTGGCGCCACTCACCCAGCACCTTCTGTGGCGCCATCCAGTGGCCGCGGCGGGCCACCAGGGTGGTGGAGGCAGCAACCTGTTGGGGGAGGGCAGAAAGTTGTGCCACATTTCAGTGAAGGCCCGGCCCGGCCCTCGCACCAAGAGCAGGCGGGGCAATACATTGCAAGGAGCAGCAGGCAGCATGCACAGCGGGATGCTTGCCACAGGCTTATCGTGCCTGCACAGCGTTCTTCTCTCATTCTTTCCCCCGGCCGTGTGGGCCACCCGGGGGCCTGTCATCGCATTGCGCGACAAACGGGTGTAAAGCCAGCCAGCCAGCGTCGCGGCAGACCAAGGCTGCCTGCCGAGCATGCAGCCTGACAGGGTTTCTGGCCCCTCACCTTTGAGGTGACCAGGCCTACATCGTGTGCCGACTTGCCCGCTCCAATGATGACCACGCGCTTGCCCTGCGGGGGAGAGGCGGCAGGGCAACCGGGTGGTTGGGCTGCTGGAGTGAGTTGGCACATATCTTGGCATCTTGCGGCTGCCGCCGCTGTGGACCAGCATGGAATGCTGGGACAGCGCCGTGATGCAACCCCTCTTTATCAGCTGGGCCAGCGGCGGCTGGTCCTCAGTGCGGCATGGCGGCACCACCGCCCGGACCGTAAACCGCTGCATCGCTCCTAGCTTTGATTCGTGCTAGTGCTTACCTTGGCCAGCGGCAGCTGGGCCTCAGTAAAGTCTTTGACATCCACCACCCAGGGCCCGTTGGCAGGGGGAGTCGCACTGACCAGGCCCTGGGCCCACTCGGGCCGGTTGGGGATGGAGAAGAGGCCGGTGGCGATGACCACAAAGTCAAACGACTCGGCGTGCTCCTTGCTGCGGGGAGGGGGGAAGAGGCGAGGTCAACTGCAGGCCGCTCCATAACCCAGCGAGCGCCGCTCCGCTGCATGCCCTGCGGCCGGTGCCGCAGGGCCTGCACCCGCCGCTAGCGGCTGGTCCCAAACTGAGCTGCCCTCCACCCGCTGCCTGCTCACCCCAACTTGCCGCTGACTCAGGGTTCCCTCACTCAACCCTCACTCACCCCTTCTCGTCCTTCCACTTGAGCTCCCAGCCGTCCGAGCCGTCAGCGGTTTCCAGGGTGTGGCCGTTGGTCAGCTTGGGAGCCACAGAGCTCACTGTGGCGCCAAACGTGGTGAGCGGCAGCAGGCCGGCATCGGCGGCGTACCGCTCGATGTATCGCTGGCACTCCTGGCCGGTGGGGTAGCTGCGAGGGCGGGGAGCAGAGGAGGCATGCGGAGTTGGGCGGCAGCAGCAGGCTGGGGTCGGCAGTGCTGCGTGATCACCCATTCATGAAATGTGAGGCCGGCACTCATGCCAGGGTTCAGCTGCAGGCAGCGAGCCGGCTCACCGCGGGTGGGACTCATCATTCGGCCAGGGGTAACCAGGAATGACAAAGTGCCTGCACTCGCGGTAAGTGGGGCGGGCGGTTGCTGGCTGAGCTCAAAGGGAGTGTGGCAGGGTGGGGAGGGCGGGCTGGCGGTGTGCTGCCCGCTGGGCGGCAGCCAAGCACTGGCCAGGCTGCCTTGCGCGGCTGGCGAACAAAACCCTGGGGGCTGGCACTGATATTGCTGGGAGACTCACCACTTGCGAACCTGCAGCGGGTAGCAGCAACGGCGGTGCTTAGTGTAATGGGTCAGAGGTGTTCCCGGCGCACAAAGCGCAGGTACCATGCAACTTGCCCCTGCCCGCCGCCGCTGGCCGGCACGTGCGAAACCCTAGCCGCGCCCCGCATGCCTGCAGGGTGTAGCCTGCATAGTTGGACTGCCACACGCCGCCCACGTTGCCGGTCTTCTCGTAGATCTTCACATCGAAGCCTGCCAGAGGGAGCCAAGTGTGTGGTGCACAGGTGCTGAATCTGCCCTTTGGAAGGCACCTCGCTGGCACCGGCGGTGGCGGGCGGCGGCCTGCGGCGGGCTCACCTTCGTGCTTGAGCTGCTGGGCGGCCAGCAGGCCCGCCACTCCCGCTCCAATCACGGCAAACTTCTTGGGGGCGGCCATTGTGTGTCTTGGCCAGGGGTAGGGCAGGCAGGGGTGCAGATCCGGCAGCGGTGCGCAGCGGCGGCAGCCAAGTGGCAGCTGACAGTCAGCAGCAGACGGGGCGGGAGTGCAGCGCCGATCGGAAGGGGCAAAGCTGCCCTTCCAGAAGCTCTGCGTGCAGGAGGTGCGTGCTGAGCCGTGCTTGCAAGCCTGCTTTGCTGTGCGTCCACGCCACGTGCCTGCCAAAATGGCCGTCGGGGCATAAAGCCGCGCGCTCTGCTCTTTTTCGCATTCGCATCGCTGCTGGATCGCGGCAGCCCGCACGCCAGGCCGGCCCTCAGCACCCGCTCACCCTCCCACACCGCCTGCCGCCATGGCCGCGCCGGCTGCCGCCCCCCCTCCGGCCAAGGTCACCCAGGCCAATGCCCCCGTGATCAGCCTCGCCAACTTCGAGGAGAGGTGAGCAGGGGGCAGCAGGAGGCGGCGCAGCCTGTTTGGGTTGTGCAGGTAGCTGCGCATCGCTGCGGCGCCGCCGCTGCGCGCCTGACTCTTGCAAGCCCCGCCCCGCCCCTCTCTGGGAACAGGAAGCACGAGATCGCTGAGCAGCTGTTCAAGGCGGCTTCTGAGGTCGGCTTCTTCTACATCACCGGTGCGCTGGAGGCGCCCGGGGAGGCGCGTAGGGGGGAACGTGCTGGCAAAGGTGGTGGCCGCCGGCGCACGCCGCCGCCGCCGCTGGGACCGTTGCATGCACGCATGCCCCTCCACCTCCCCCTCGCACCGCCCCCTCTGCTATGCGCCAGACCACGGCATTTCTCAGGAGGAGATCGACCGGGCATTCTCCACTGGCATCGAGTTCCTGGACCGCGAGAAGGTGGGTGCTGGGGGCCTTGAACGTCTAGATGCCGTCGGCCCCAACGGCGGCGGCAGCTGCAGTACCAGCTACTGTGCACCTGGGCGTGCCTGGGGTTTGGTCGAGGAGCCCAGTTGAGTCGAGCCGCGCCACCGACTGGCAGCAGTATTTGGCAGGAACTGCCTGGCTGATGACTGATGCGCACGCCAGCACTTCAGGCGGCTGTGCGTGCTGCCGCTATCAGGCCGAGCCGTGCCCGTGCCAGCAGGGCGGGCGCCGCGGCATTGTTACAGTACTACCCGTCGCAGCCCACCCCTCTACCTGCTGCCACCCACTGTCTCGGCCCTCACAACGCTGTGCACTATCCTCAACCATCGCGCTGCACGACTTGCCAAGCGGCCCTCTCCTCAACCCCTGCTCCTCCCTGCCGCCCTAGCTTGCACTTTCCACACATCATCCACCTGTGCTCGATGCACCCTTTCCTCCCCCTTCCTGCAGGAGTTCAAGACTCAGTGGCCCTTCAACCCCGACTCCTACCTGGGCTACCGTGGCCCCGATGAGCTGGAGACGGTGACTGGTGCGCTGCTGCAATGGTGCTCAGCCGGGGCGGTGGGGTCGCGCCTGCCCAGTGTGAAAGCCATGTGAGAACAAGAGGTGTGGGAAGGTAGGAGGCACGCTTGGCGGCAGCGCATGGAGCTGCTTGGGGCTGCACACCTACTGCTGCTGCCGTCTATCCCAGCCCCCTGACTCGCTCCCAACCGGGGAACGCAGCCGGCTGCCGCCCTATCTCCCTCAGGGCTTGCAGACAATCGGCATTGCGCGAGCGGTTCCAGTGGCGGACCTCAGAAAGGCTTCATGCTTGCACTCATGCGTTCTGCATTGCCGTCCCTTCCAACTCTGCAGGCAACCGGCTGTGGGAGTGGTTCTCTGTGGGCCGCTACGGCACCAAGGGCTTCAACTACCACGCCCAGCAGTTTGAGGGGGAGGAGTGGCCCGAGGAGCTGGGTGAGTGGTGCTGCATGGGGAGCTGGGTGAGCGTTCCTGCGTCCTGTTCTGTTGCTGCCCTGCTGTCCTACCTCACCTGTGTGACACAGTGTGCCCAGCAGGTTCGGCGGCTGCCATCTGGCCACCACGGACAGGCACCTCCCAGGCACCTCCCAGGCACCTCCCAGGCACCTCCCAGGCACCTCCCATCACAACGATCATGGTTGTGCTCCCCTCTCTCTTTGGTGTGTTGTGCAGGCGAGGAGTTCCGACACGTGGCGCTGAGCTTCCAGGAGCGCACCCACGACATCGCAATCAAGATCCTAAAAGTGAGTTGCCCCTGGATTGGGGCTAGCCTGCATGGGGGGCTATCCCGGGTTGGGGGCTAACCGGATTGGGCGGCTACCTCCATCGCTGCAGCTGCAGCCTTCTTGATGTGCCGCTGATTGCAACCTGGCACGGGTTGCAACGGCCCGCATTGGGGAAGCGAGCAGGAGTTCACAAGGGAATTCCTTCCTTCCTTCCTTTTTTACTTACTTACTTTCTTTCTTTCTTTCACAGGCGCTGTGGATCTCGCTGGGCCGCGACGAGTCGGAGCTGGACGACCCCTTTGACATCACCTCCCCTGAGAACCCGTCCTTCATGGCCTGGTGAGAAAGAAAGAAAGAAGAAAGAAAGAATACGCCATGGGCGTGGGTTGAGGGGGCCAGCTGGCTATTAAGCCCAGAGGGCACCAGCCGGCCACCGTCATGGCCTGGGGAGCGCGGTCCAGGAACGAGCGAGTTGGAAACGGGGCAAGCCCTTAGCCAGGGTGAAAGGGGGTGCGAGAGCCGATGGGCCCAGAGGCTACCCCTTGTCTCTTACATTGTTTGTCCTTGAGGCAGCGCCGTGCCGTAATGCCAGAGGAACCGCCGCTCAGGCTGGGCCTGCTTGGGAGGCAAGCGAGCCCCTGCAACCAAGCTGAGGTGCCCCATTGCGAGCCTGCTGCGTGTCCCATGTCTTTTGCGATCCGCAGGAACAAGTACCCTGCACTGACCCCCGAGCAGATCGAGGGCCTGAAGAATGGTCAGTGGGTGGCTCTTTAGCTGGACAGCACTGCAACTCTTCAGCTTGGCAGCACTGACAGCGTTGCTGTCTTCCAGTGGTCGTATCGAGTGTGGCACAAGCCTGTTAGCGATTCATGCCCCGACCAAATTGTCCCGGTTGCAGGCAAGGGCAAGCTGCCTCCGCGGCTGCATGCGCACGCAGATATGGATGTGCTAACCATCTTGTTTAACCGCGTGGGTGAGCAGGGCTGAGTTTCAATGCTCCACTCTATGCGCCGGCGCCGGGCGGGGTGTGCACACCAGGAGAGCAGGTGGCATGCTCAGGCAGCACTCTCGCTGCAGCGCACTGACCTCTACAACGTGCGGCTAGTAGCAAGCAGGCAGGGTGCTGCCTGTCCCTTAACATGCCTCCTCCATTCCCAACCCTCTCGGCCTGCGGCAATGCAGGCGATGTGGGCCTGGAGATCGCGCCCGGCAAGGACACCGAGAACCTGGATGAGATCATCGAGGATGTGGGAAACATCTGGTCAGCCCTGAGGGATAGGCGGCTGGGTGGGAAGCGGGTTATGCGTGGGATGTGTGGCTGAGTGAAGCGGGCCTGGGTGGCAGCACTGTGGCCGGTTGGCCCCAGGCGCCCCCAGCTGGGAGAGCACAACATAGTGAGCAGCAGCAGCACTTCTATTCATCACCAACCCTCTGTTCGCGCCGTTGCTGGCCCGCAGGAACCACGTGCCAGTCGCCAGGGAGTGGATTCCTCTTGATCCGCGCGAGGGCTGCATCACTGTCAACGTGGGCGATGGCCTCACCCGCTGGACTGACGGTGGGTGCAGGGCTCAAGTGGGGGCTCGATGTGCATGACTGCCAACAAGGGTCACAGCCTCCCCCGCCTTGCAGGGATGCTGTTTGTGCCTGCGCCTCCCTCTGGCTCACGAGATCAATCACCCGCCGCCTGCCCTGTACAACCCATTGCGCAGGCGTGTTCAAGTCGACCTACCACCGCGTGCGCGCCCCTGTCCAGGGCGACCCCACCGGCGATCGCTACTCCATCCCCTACTTCGTCAACCCCCGGCTCAACTACGTGATGCAGGTGAGGAGTGGGGTGTGGGGGTGGCTCCTGTGCAGGTTCAGTGACTGTTGGGAGCTCCTCCACCAGCTGCCCGGCGCGCATCTGCCCGGCAGCGCCCATGGCGGGAATGCATGTATAAGCCGCCCTTTTCTTGCATCTTTTAGATAGATGCATCAAGGTTGCTCAGCACCTTGCGCCCCGCCTTTCCCTTGTGTGCAGGGCCCCAAGAAGCGGTGGGGCCCCATCACCGGCTTCGACATCCTCAGCAAGACTGGTGCGCTGCAGCTGATAGCAGTAGGCGCAGTGATCCCTGCACCTGTATAACCTGGGTGCAGCGATTGAATTGAATGCACTCCCATCAACCTCCCCCACGCAACCCCATGACCATCAGCTGGCTTCCCCCAACACTATCTTTCCTGGCCGCAGGCAATGCGTACGCTGCGCGCCGCAACTCCCCCGACAAGAGCTGGCAGGAGGCGGCCTACACCGATGAGATTGCGGAGGTGAGTTCTGGTGCTGTTCAAGCCTGCTGTGAACCACCGGCAGGAGTGTTGTTGTTGTTGAAGGCTCGCGGGGCGCTGCGGCCCCTCAAGCCTTGCTGACTGCCCTGCCCTGCTTCCCCACACTCCCCCATGCAGCTCACTGCCGAGACGGCTGAGGCTCGTGCCGACCTGCTCGCCAAGAATGGCGTTACCCGCAAGCAGCGCGACTCTGTTGTGGGCGGCAACGGCAACGGCAACGGTGTGCAGGCCTCTGCACTGCGGGCGGCCCGCCCCGCTGCGGTGCGCCGCGCGCCGCGCGCGCTGGGCCCGCTGCGCCGCTCTGCCCTGATGGGCGCCCCGCTGCGCATGGCGCGCGCCTTCTAGACAGCGCCTGGGCTTGCGAAGCTAGCTAGCTAGCGCAAGCGAAGCTAATGCATGCCTAGCAAGCAGCTGAGGCTTGCATGCATCCAGCGCCGCAGCAGCGGCATGGGGAGCACTGCCCGTTGCTTGGCTTGAATAACCGGTGCCCGCCAGGGCAGGGCTGCCCGGCTGCTCTGAAACTGTAACCCCCACCACTCACCTACCCTGCACACTCCCTGCCATGTAGCACTGCCTCTCCACCTCCACTACCCC
The DNA here is from genome assembly GCA_009928355.1 of Chlorella sp. CH2018. Lineage (NCBI taxonomy): Eukaryota > Viridiplantae > Chlorophyta > Trebouxiophyceae > Chlorellales > Chlorellaceae > Chlorella > Chlorella sp. CH2018. Next base: position 1,539 of record VIYQ01005647.1, on the reverse strand, counting down.
CTCTAACAGCCCCTATGCTTGGCTCACATGTCGAGCCCCTGCCTATATGTCGATAGCCAAGCCGCCCTTTTTTCCACTTGGCCCTGTTTCATCGTTCGAGCCTCCAGCCGAAGTTGCGCTGCCCTTTTGTAACAAACTAGCGCTGCTTGGCACTACTCAACGAATGCCAAACAGGTTGACAGCAGGGACAGTGAGTTGCAGATCAAACGCTGCCTGAAACAAACAGCGCACCTCTGCATCAATCTGCGTGCCCTCCTCCAGTGCCACTCTCGCTGCCGCGGCCGCCGCTGTCGCCGCTGCTGCCGCCCGCTAGCCTCCCAGCAAAGACGCCGCCGCCCGTGCGCCAGAAGTGCAGCGCGTGGCCAGTCAGGCGAGTAATGTAGAAGGCGACCAGCGCCCACCAGGTGGCACCCAGGCCCCAGCCGGCTTGGCGGCCCACTGCGGCAGGTGGGAGGGCAGAGGCAGGAGTTGCAGAGGGCAGGCAGATTCTGCTGCAAACACGCTCCGACCCCTCCTGGGCGCTTGATGCCACACCCATGCCCTAAAAGCTCACGCCGCGCCAAGCAAGCAGTACCGTGCCCAGCCCTGCAACATCTGCCACACAGGCTTGGTAAACTGGGCTCACCGTGCAGTGCAAGCAGCACCATGCCCAGCCCCGTGGCGTTGGCGGGCGGCAGGTGGCTGAAGCTGCCGCTGCCCACGCTGCAGCCGTCCAGCACCATCATGACTGCAGGGCAAGGCGAGGACAGAGGTGTAGCCTAATGCGTGCGTAGTGTAACGGCAACATGCACAGACGTTGCACAGGCCAAAGATAAACGGTCGTGAAGCGGCTGAGGGAGGCTCAAGGGTGTCGGTTCTCCCCACACCCAGCTCTGAGCCACATGTGCAACTGAATGTGCAACATGAAGCGGCCGGGGGCGCCTCCCCATGGCTGGCCAGCTGTGAGGGCAGCTGTCCCACTGCTCACGGCAGCTCCTTGCCTATTCTGCCTGGACCCAGTCGCAGGCGGCAGCAAGCTTGCCCATAAGGGCATTCGCCCAACTGCACCAGTAACGCATGCTTTGCCCACCTGCGCAAATGCCCAGGGCCAGCATGGCAATGGGCGCCAGCTGGGCGATTGCCGCTTGCACCGCAACATCAGGTGTGAACAGCCAGCTGCCACGGGTGAACATCGCGCCCACAGCAGCGGCCAGCAGCACGCCCAGCACGCCGCCGCTCCTGCACAGCAACGGGCCAGCAGATCAAGTAACACGAGCTGGCTCGGCACGGGGTGGCCAGTGGAGCCACGCACAGTGTTAGAGCATCAGGGCAGGCATGGCAGACGCACACGTTTAGAGCATGCTGGCTCACCAAAGCAGGAGGCGGGCCCAGTGTGCTGCACGGGCCGGGTGGGCCCTGTCCCTGGCCAGCAGGCTTTGGGCCGTGAGGCTGAGCGGCTCTGGGAAGTATGAGAGGAACCAAAAGGTCTGCAGGGGGACGTTTTGAAGGGGTGGGTGGGTGGGTGGGTGGGGTTAGAGGGCCATCACGTGCAACATTGGT
>VIYQ01005629.1:0-10575 GCA_009928355.1 Chlorella sp. CH2018 | reverse complement strand
GGCGGGCTGTGCAGGGGCGGGAGTTGCCCATCAAAGGGGTGCATGCAAAACAGAGCTGTCTGCCAGCTAGCAATAGGCGGTCTGGGGCAACAGGCTGGTTCATGCCTAGGCACCGCTACTTGTGCAGCGGGCGGAGCATTGGGTTTGGGGCTGTAGCGGGCGTGCAGCCGCCTCGCCGCACATGGCGTGCAGTGAGGTGCACTGACAACGCCCTAGCAGGCCGGGAGCGCTGCCTAGCGGGTGGCATCTGCGCCGGGGCGGGTGGCCTCGTCGGCGCGGTGCTTGGCCTGCTGGTATGTCTCTGCTTGGGGGCAGGGGCAGCAGGGAACAGTGTTGCAGGAGCCGCAATTTTCGGGCAGCAGAGCAGCAGGTAAGCTGACTGCAGTGTACGAAGTGCAAGCCGGGCTGACCTGTGTTAATTGCGCAGTGCACACCCACCCACCACCCGTTCAGCTCACCCTGAGCGCCGTGCTTGGCCTGGTCGACGCTCTCTCCTGCAAAGAACAAAGGGCGGGGGCAGTGGGGGTTGTTGCAGCCAGTGGCCGCAGCGGAGAGCACAGGAGAAGCCAGGGCACTCGTTCAACAGGTAGCAGGGACCCACCTGTGTTCAGAAGGGAAGCTCGGGGTCCTGCTGAGTAAAGGCGCCCGGCCCCCGGCTCGACTCACCTCCCGCCCCCGAGCACAAGCAGGTGGCACGGCAGGAGGGCGGCTGGACTTACCTGGTGTGGGTGAACCAATTAAAAGGGACCGGGCCCACTGGGAACTGAACGGTTTCCAGTACCGATGGAGAAAAGATGCGCAGCAAGGAGGCGAGAGGTGAGCAGCACCCACCCGCGCGGTGGCCCATCTCGGTAGCCTTGCCCTTGGTCTGCTCCCAGGCGCCCTCGCCCTGGGCCCGCGCCTCGGCGCCGCCCTGCTGGGCAGAGCCGGTCAGCTGCGGAAGGTTCAGGGGCAAGAAGGCAGGCGCGGGTGAGCGGCGGTATTGGGTGGGTGGAGGGCAAGGTCGGCCGGGGCACCGCAGGGCGGGCTGCCTCAGCAGTGCTGCACAGTGTGGCACTGGTAAAATGCGGTGGAGATGCCCACTGTGTATGGGCGCACTTCTGGAAAGCGCGCAAGACACCAACTGGCACCGCCGCTCCAAAACTGGCACCGCCACTCCAAAACTGGCACCGCCGCTCCGAGCTGCACGCACCTCGGAGGCCTTCTCCTTCGTTGCCTCCCAGGTATCCGATGCCCGCTGCGCAGCAGCTCCAGCAGCCTCGCTGATCCGCTGCATAGAGGGGGAGGGGTTGGCGGGCGGCGGCAGCTGGCTGAGCGGGCCGCGCCCGCGGGCAGCGGCGGCCTGCGGCACAGCCGCTGCTGCACTGCCTCGGCAGGCTTGCGGCTGCTGCCCCAGGCCTGTGTTGTGATGCCAGGGCAGGAGCAGACGGGTGCAGGCGCAGGCGGCAGCAGCACTGCGAAAGCGCTGACCTCGCTGATCGGCTTGCCGGACTCGGTGCCGCTCATGGTTGCTTTGTTTTGGTGGGCGGGGACGAGAGCTGGAAGGAAACAAGGAACGAATGGGGGCCGAAACAGGCAGCGCCGCCGCTCTTGAGCCCAGCACGCGCTGTGCCCCGCATTTCTGCCACTCGTCAGGCCTGACTGGTTCGGCTGCCTCGCACATGTCATTCATTTGTCTTTCACTTGAGCAGGGTGGCATTGCAGATCATGGAGGTGAATAGCTCGTCATTCAACCAGCACCATTCTGCCTTGTGTGCACGCCTGTGCCCGCCCACCTTCTGCCACAACGCTCATGAGCTGATCAGTGCCAGGCTAGCCTCTGCCTTGTAACCGTTACAGCAGCATATCACACCCAGGAATGTATGCTCTGTCACTGCTGCCGCCCCTCAGCCACCCCTGCTGCTGGCCCCACCAGCGCCCCCATCCAGGAGCCGCTCCCCAGCCAACCGACGCGCAGTCGCTAGCAGGCCGTCCAGCTGCCGCCTGAAGCCATCCACTTGCTGCTCCTTGGCCGCCAGCGCCCCTTCAAACTGCGCCCTCAGCTGCTCCCCACGCGCCTCCGCTGCCCGCCGCTGCGACTCAGCCACCGCCCGCCAGTGCGCCTCTCGGCACTGCGCTGCCGCCTCGCATTCCGCCATGCGCCGCTCCAGAGCAGCAAAGTCGGAGGCCGTGGGCGTCCAGGCCAGCCCCGCCCGTGCGCTGCGCAGGTCACGCTCTAGGCCCTCCACCCTGCCCCGCCACTCTGCCACGGTAGCCTCCGCAGCGGCCAGCCGCGGCTGCCACTCGGCGGTGGCCGCCTCCCTGCCGCCCTGCTGCGCATGCTCCAGCTGAGCGGCATGCTCCCCCCGCAGGCGCTGCAGTTCGGCTGCATGCGCAGCCTCCCGTGCAGCAGCCTGGCCAGCTGCTTCAGCCACAACCTGCTTTGCAGCAGCAGCAGCAGCCTCTGCTGCCTGGAGCCGGGCAGCCTGCTGCTGCAGGGCCTCCACCTGCTGGCGCATGGCCGGCAGCTGCCGCACTTGCTCCTGCAGTGCCTGATTGGCGGCAGTCACCTCCTCAACTGCCTGCCGCAGCGCAGCTACCTCCCGCTCATGGCTGGTGCGCTGCTCGGAAGCGGCATTGAGCTGTGCATCGGCGGTAGCACACCGCTGCTGCAGCACTGCAATCTCAGCCTCCTTCTGCCCGAGCAAACTCTCCAGCCGCCGCACCCGCTGCTCCTTCTGCTGCAGCTGGGAGGTGGCAGCAGCAAGCGCCTCCTGCCCCTGTGCTGCAGCCGCCCGGCCTGCTGGGAGCCGCCGTGCCACAGCAGCAGGTGGATCAGCACCATCCTGCCCCCGCTCAGTCGATCCTGCCGCGCCTGCCGCAGCTCCCCGCCTTGCACCCCCAGCCCGAGCAGTGGCCAAGGCTGCTGCTGCCTCCCGCTCCTTGAGCCGGCTCTCCAGCACCCGCAGCTTCCTGGCGGAAGAGGCCCTGAGCTCCTCCAGCTGGCGCTCCAGATCCTTCACACGGGCAGCACTGCCACGGCTGGCAGCCCTGGTCATGTGGATAGAAGGCGGGGCAGGCAGAGAGAGCATTGCGAATGCCGGATGGAGAGTGCATCAGCACATGTGCTGTACAGCGCAGGCTGCACAGCTGTCCATGGGTCACAGCAGATGCTTTTTTAGCAAGTATAGGCAAACTGGGTGCACAGCATCCACCACCGCTCCCCCTCACCGGATGCCCTCCTCGGTGCGCAGCCGCTGGTGCTCGTGCTGCATGGCACGCAGCTGCCGCTGGTGCTGCTCCTCTTTGGCGCGCAGCTGCGCCTGGAGGCGAGCCACCTGCCCCTGCAGCTCGCCCAGCTGCACTTCAGCTGAACCGCTTGCATTGCCGCCGCCGCTGCTGGCACCCGGCTGGACGCCGCCCGCATGCTGCGCCGCCTCCCATAACGCTTGCCGCAGCGAGGCATTCTCAGCCTCAAGCTGCTGCAGCCGCTGGTGTGCACTTGGGTCCCTGCCGACATCAGCCTGCAACAGCTGCCGCTCCAGCTGCTGAATCGCAGCGGCCTGCTGGCTCACCAAGCTGTCGCTGTCGGCCAGCTGCGCCTGCACCTGCTGCGCCAGGGCACTGGCTGCCTCGGCCCGCTGACGCCACTCGATCTGTCCCTGCGCCAGCTGGTCCAGCTGCAGCAAACTAGCGGCACCCCTTCAGTGGGGTAAACATTGCCAAACCTGCTGCCTTCACCATCAGACGCATGTCCAACCTGAAGCTGCAGACACTGAGCAGGGCGACTTCAAGTCCCAACAGCCCATCCCCGCCGCACCTGCTGCTTCACCTCCTGCTCCCGCTGTGCAGCCGCGCCCCGCACCGCCCCCAGCTCCGCCTGCAGTTTCAGCAGCTCCTGCAGGCGAGCTGCATCAACAGCTGGCGTGCTGGGCGGCTGGCGCTCCAGCTCAGCCTGCGCCTGCACCAGCGCCTGCTGCAGCTCCTGCTCCCGCTCTGCCGCCTCTGCCGCCTGCCGCCGCTGCTCCGCCTGCTGCTCCTTCAGCCTGGCCGCCGCCAGCTGGTTCTCAGCATCATACGCCCGCAGCAGCACCTCCTGGTCCGCAAGCTGTCGCCGCAGCAGGTCAAGCTCGCTGCCGCTGAGCGTCAGCTGCTGGGAGCCTGTGGGCAGGGTAGGCAGAGGGGCTGGGTGAAGGGGAGATGATTGCCCTCAACAGGACAGTGGACGTCCCAATGCACGTTGCTGCCCACAATCGAGCAGTTCGGCTGACTCGCGCTGCTGCAGACACCAGTAGACTACACATCCCTCCCCTGCCACCACATTAGCACCCACCTCCGGCCAAGATGCCCCGACGCAGCACGGCGCCCGCTCCCTGCTCGGCGGCCTGCTGCAGCTCCTGCCGCAGCGCCGCCATCCGCGCCTCATACTGCTGGCCCAGCGCCTGGCACTGCTGCTCCGCCTCTGCGCGCTGCGCCGCCAGCTGGCGCTGCGCCGCTCTGCGTGCCTCGGCCTCCGCCTCCAGCTTGGCTGCGAGCACCTCCAGCTGCTGTGCCGGGCTCAGTCCGGCAGGGGTGAGTGCCCTGCTGCTGCCCCCGGCGCCGCTGCTGGGCCCGTCGGCGTTGCCGTAATTTAGCTGGAAGGCGGGTGGAGTGGTGCAGGCGTGCTGTGGTGGGCCCTCGGGGAAAGCGCCTGCGGCGGGCAGCAGGCAAGGCGTGCCTGCCCGGCTGCCGCTGCGTGCGGCGCACTGCAGGGAATGGGGGCCTTTAGGGCATGGCGCTCCGTCTGCATCGCTGTCCTCTTCGCCTCCTTTGATGCTGCCGCCTTCGCTGCACTCGCTGCCAGGCAGGGATGCGCAAATAGTGCGGGCAGCACCCGCTGCCGCCGCCGCCCGGCGCGTCGGCGAGCGGGTCTCGCTCACGCTGGCTGTGCGGGCGGGGCTAAGGCCGGCATCGACCCCGCTGCCCTCGGATGCTGCCCGGGGGGAAGGCGAGGCGCAGGGGAGGCGAACAGCAAGCAGTGCGAGTTCGCCGCGCGCCTCGGACGGCCAGTCGGCCCGTTTTGGCGAGGCGCACGGGCTGGCGGATGGCGAGGCCGAGGCGGAGCTGTCGCAGGGCGCCAACAGGAAGTCGCAGGCCGAGGCCGGGTCAAAATCCAGGGCACAGCCGCCCAGACCCTCCATCTGCGCGCAAGGAATGGTTGGGGGTGAGAGATTTGCGGAATGAATGGGGCGGGCGACATCCGCCCCAGCTGCCGCAGGCCTGCCGCCGCCATGGCGCCACCGCGCTGCCGGGTGCTCGCCGCGTTCAACTTTCTGCCCTTATGGCTGCCGTGTACCTGGGATGCATCACAACAAGATGCAACTGGGCTGCATGACGACAGGGTGCGTTACACAATCATGGTTGGTGGGGCGGCCCGCAGGCAGCTGCTGCATGGTCGCATCAAACAGGACGGGTTCTTGAGGCAGGTAGAGACGGACGTACACGGCATACACGGCAAAGCGTTGGATCATGCGGTGAGAGCTGCAAGGGTGACGCGCAGGCGGCTTGATGCCCAAGGGCAGAGAAACATGCAGACATATGCGGGGGGTGACAGACGGCGTCGAGCAGTGCGTGACGGCATGCCCGCAAAAGAGCAAGTGGATGATGGAAGGAGGCGAAAGCGATTCCACAAAGTAATCAGCTGCAGTGCAGTGCTTTGTGCAGCACGGCAGCCATAAAAGTAACGAATTGCGCAAGTGAGGGAAACGACCATAGGCTGTCGATCGTGTACACGGAAACGTGCAAAAGAAAAGGGCAGTTCGGGATCAGCACCTAGTGAGGCTTGCATGGAGCACTCACTGTGCAGCGCGATTGGTCTTGGGCAGGCGGCATACATGCCAACATTGGCCACAAGTACAGGCCGAGGGGAATGAATGAGAGCAAGAGAATAGACACAGAGAAAGCATGCGGGCCCGGGGGCCTGCTTGTCCTTTCGCGACTTGGAAGTGACTCATTAAATTATAGCGGCGGCCAGAAGGCCTGCACAATGGCATTGCCCACTGCAGGGTTCACAGCCCAGGAATCGCTGCCGGCGCAAGCGTGCCAGCGGCATGCTCAAAGCACACCCAGCTCAAAGGAGAGCTGCAGGAGCTCCCGCTCGGAGGGGACTGCCTCTGACAGCTGCACAGTAGGGAGGCAGGGCAGCATTCACAGTTAGACGCCACACGTGAGCATGTGCTGGAGGGCAGGCTCAGTGGGGCGAAGCGCAGCTGCTGCAGCTCAAGATGCAATCTCTGCTGTTATCGCTGATGCTACTACAGCTGAGTCATGCCGCAACATGTCGGTGCGGCCGTAAGGCCAGCACGGCAAGCACAGCCAGCAGGAGCGCACCTCGAGGCCAGCCAGGAGTGACGGGCAGGAGCGGCAGTGAGGGAGGGACGGCTGCTTGGCAGGGGCATAGCACATGCTGGGTGGCAGAGGCGGTGCTGGGCCGCCCTGCTGCAGGGCCAGGTGAGGCTCAAGCTGGGCGGCCGGGGCGCTGTGCTGCCACACCAGCACATCGGGCGGCGCCGTCCGAGCTTGTGGCGTATGCTGCGCATGCTGCAGCCCCCCATCCAGCTGCTGCACCTGTGCGCTGCCAGGCAGCAGGTGCTCAATGTGTGGCACTGCGCCTGGCATGCCGACAGGCTGCCCAGCGGGCTGCCCAGGCACACTGTACAATGCCTCCCACTGGCCATCTGCTGCTGTGTCAGACTCTGCAGGCAGCAGCTGCGGCTGCGGCTGCGGCTGCGGCTGCGACGCCAGCGAGAATACCTGCATCTGACCGGCCCCAGGCCGCTGCTGCCACAGCGGGGGCTGCACCTGGGGCGGCGCCAGCGGGGTTGGCGCCAGCCGCTGCTGGTGGTCAAGCTGCTGCCACTGCCGCGGCGGGCGCTGCAGGGACGCAAGTGACTGCTGAGCGCTCAGCAGCGAGGCTTGCCGCTCTGTGGCAGGGTCCCAAGAGGGAAGCGGCCCGACCGGCAGTGGGGCTGGGGGTGGAGGCGGCGGTGTGTGGGCCGGCACCTTGGCAACAGGGGCAGCTGGGTGGTCACTGTGCTGCAGTTGGGTTGGCTGCACCGCATGCTGCCAGTTGTCCAGCTGCCAGGCGGCCTCAAGCGGCCAGGAAGCAGCACGCGCAGGGGGCGCTGCCCCAGCCGCAGCGAGTGCAGCAGGCAGCGTCAGCACGATCACTTGGGGGGCCGGACCTGCCGTGGGCTGCCACGAGATGCTGCCCTGTGCTGCCTCGCTGTGCGTCTGCCACTGGGATTCGGGGCCCCAGTCACTGCGCTCGTCTGCCGCCGCCTCCTCAAGTTCTTCTGCGCTGCTGCTGATGCCGCCGGCGGCCGCCCCATCGCCCTGCTGCTGCCGCCGCTGCTGCTGCTCCTGCTCTTGCTGCTGCTGCCGGTAGCGCTGCCTGCGCTCGCGCCGCCGCTGCAGCGACCGTTGGCAGGAGCGGCGGGCACCCGAGAACTCGTACAGCGGGTGCAGCACGTTGCACTGAAGGAGGGCAATGGGGAAATGGAGTTTAGGGCAAGACGAAGAGGAAGGGAGGGGGCGGAAGGAGCAGAGGAGTGAAATACCTTGACAGGTGAAGGGCACCGGGCAGAAGATGCAGGCTGGGCTGGGCTGTGGTGCACAGAACATGATGCAGCGTCCTAGCAGAGCAAGCTGCTGGCTGCCGTTGCGCTAAGCCTGCCCTCTGTTGGCAACGGCGGCTATCTGACCGCTCGCCATACGCCTGGTGCCCTCGGCGCACAAGAACCTTCCCCTTTGAGCACCTGCTGGCAGAAGCGCATGCGCCCTCCCGGTGTGGCAATGGTGGGTGAGGCACGGTGCACGCTGCAAATGCGGTGCGCCTGCTGAGGAGGGGGTCGGAAGCAGTGCGGCGTGCGGTCAGCTGTCTGCCGCTGCGGCACTGGCGCTGTTGCAACAGCGCCGCGTGGCTTGCTGGCTGCTTCTGTCCCGGGGAACACCATGCCAAACCTGAACACGTGCCTCACCTTGTTCTGGGGCTGCACCAGGGCCTCGGTGCAGCCAGGGACCTGGCATGCCGCCGCGCCCTTGCCGTGGCGGCGGGCCACGGGCACCACTGCCGCCGCGGCCGTGGTTGCAGACTCCATGGAGTCGCTGGCGGGGCTGCCTGATGCTCCTGCCACTTCTGAAGCGGCAGGCGCAGGCGTGCGAGCTTCGTGTACGTACATGGCACGGCCCGCGGGGGCTGCTGGCGGAAACGTGGGCCGCGCGCGCACCTCCTACCGTGCTATGGGCGAGCGTGATTGGGCAAAGAGCCGGGAGCGGCGGGATGTGCCAATCAGACTCCCAAGAAGAACAATGGTAGGGCTGGGGCACATCCCCTGGCCTCAGCGCCGCCAGCGCAGGTGGAGATGCATATGCCCGCCGCGCGCCCTCTGCTCCTCAACAGCCCTGTGTGCTGCTGTCATGTTTGAAACAGCAATGCGATGTCGTTCGTCCAGCTCGGTGGGTGTTATATGCCAAAAATACCACCGCCCGGCCTCTGGCCCCCACGCCGCCGCACGGGAGCAACGACAAGCACATGGGCGCAGCTACCGCCCCCCCGACTTGGCAGATAGAAATCATCCTTTCGAAGGCCAGCTGGTCTCCCAGCACATTCTCACGCACCAGCGGCTTGGAGTAACGTGTTTTCGTGCAAGCTACTGCGGCCTGGCAGCTAGAGTTGGAAAGCAGTGCCGCCGGCCTCCTAGGGTGGTACTGCTAGGGGGCTGAGGGCTGAAACCTCTGCATCTGCTGCAACCCCGCAGCGCAGGTGGGACTCTGCTGGGGGGCGGGGCGTAAGTTTACAGCTGCCAATCAGGACCGAAAAAGAATGGCACGAGCGGAGAGGATGCATTGCCGGTGAGATCATTCTTTGAGAATGCACGGCCGGGGTGGCCGCCGCCGCCCAGATGGCAGGGGGCGGTAGGTGAGGGTCTCTGTCACAATGGTGGACCGCCGTGGCTCCTCGTTGGGTACAATCAGCTGCCACAGGTGCCGCAGCTGGGGCTGCTCACGGCATCAGCTGCTCACGGCACCAGCTGTGGCTGCGTAGGTAGCTGCCCATTCAATCACTTGAGCTTCAGCACCAGCACAGTCACATCGTCGGTGCTGCGGCAGAGGGAAGAGGCGGGGAGCGCAAGATTTGAGTTCTGGAAGGCGACTGGGCAACAGGGCAGGCAGTGCTCCTCCCTCCCAGATGCCTTGCCACCATTTGCACGGGCAGTTGCCCAGCAATGCACCAGCAGCTCAGCCGCAAGCGCTGCCAACCACCAGCGGCTGAGCGACGCAATTTTGTGCAGCAGCCGTGAATGCTCAGCCATACGCCATGCATGCTGCGCACCTGCCCTTGGCCACAGCCGCCTTTGCCAGCTCGGCGGCAATGGCATCGCAGGGCTGGGAGGACATGCGCTTGCACGTGTCCACCACATCCGGGTTGCTGCAGCAGGAGGAGTGGCCCACACAGGCGAGTGCGGTGGTGAGTTGATTGTGTGACAACAGCAGCTCTGAACCCGGCATCTGGCCAGCAGGTGGATCACTCCAGCAGCTACCCGGCTGTGCCAGCAAAACCATGCACATCGGTCTCTGGCCCCGTCACTCAGCCCCACCCCTGCCAACTGATACCCTGCACAATGAGCCACTCACTCCAGGCCGCCGCCGCCGCCGCGCTCCTCGTTGGCCAGCAGGCCGTCGGAGCAGACAATGAGCCACGAGTCGTCCGAGGTCAGGTCGGTGAGGGTGGTGTAGGGCTCCGCAATCACACCTGGAGGAGGTGGGTGGCGGGCAGGCAGTCAGGTTGGCTTGCATGCAGTGATGTTCACAGTGCTGGGGCCCCGGTGGCGGCTGAGCAGCAGCAGCACAGCGCCAGCCACAGCCACGCGCTGCTTCCCACAGCGCACCAAAGCCGGAGGCGTAGGTGTCGCTGGCATAGTAGCTCACGCCCTCAAACTGGTCATTGCCTTTCAGGTAGGCGTCGCCAAAGGCACGGGACAGGGCCTGGCAAACCGGGTTGGGAGGCGGCGCATGCGCGTACGGTCATGTGTGCCAGGCGAGGCATTGAATTGCCAAAGGTGCGGGGCAGAGGGCCCAAGGCAGACACGCAGGTTGCGCATGACAGAGGTCTTGTGAAGGCTTTTGTGCATGTTGCACGAAAGCCTTCAAAAGGCCGATGCATCTCTAACAATACACGCGCAACGGGCATTGCAGAGCAGCCCAGGAAATCTGCCTGGGTTGTCGCAGCTTGGCTGAGCTCACCAGCAGGCCGCCCACGCGCCAGGTGCCGCCCACGTAGCGGACCTGCAACAAACACAGGTGGCAGGCGAGAAGAAGAAGAATGCCAGGTTGAGTGGTATGGGCAGGCTTGGGCAAGCAGGTGTAGGGGCAGGCAGGCTGTGCGGCTGCCACCTGCTCAGCCAGCATGAGAGCATGGAGAGTGTACAGCAAGCAGGTGAGCCCACCAGCGGCAGCTTGGGGTTGGGGTTGAACCGCTCGATGCGGTTGCGCTCGTCCTCGTTGTCTGCACAGCAGGTTCAGCACAACGCGATTTAAAAAAAAAAAAAAAAAAAA
>VIYQ01005627.1:0-20920 GCA_009928355.1 Chlorella sp. CH2018 | reverse complement strand
GAACAAGTTGCAGACCCCTGATGACCAGCATGATGGCACTGTCATCGGCCATGTGCTGCACCAGCCATACCAATACACGCACTGCCAAACTGCCCAACATTGTGTGCTGAGCCAGTTTGTGCAGCAGCGCACCTGGGCGGCGGTGACGGCAGCCTGGCTGCGCAGCTGGTAGGGTCGCCCCTGGAAGGGTAGTAGCAGTCCTTGCAGCATCCAGCGTTTTGCAGCAGGCCTGCAAAGGGGGCAGGACCCCAACTGTGTGCTCAGCACGCGCACTTGCAAGTGCGAGGCAGCTGGGGCCGCTCATGTCGCCCCTGCAACACGACAGCTCCCGTTCGGCTGGTGACCCCGCTCAACCAGCGCCCCAGCCTTGGCCGCTCACTGTTGCCAGACGTGTATCGGTACTTCTCAGGGAAGTTCTCCGGTGTGTCTGGCACCCGGTTGCCCGGCTCCAAAGTGATCTGACTGCCGTAGTTGCCCACGTCGTCTGTGGACCACAGCCGGCACACATACTCGCCATCGTTGTCGAGCTCACGCAGGCTCCACGACTTGCACTGCAACAAGGGGCAGGCACCACATGTGGGGGCGAGCAAAACTGGGTTGCAGATGGCGGGCGCCCCATGCACTCAAAACACCCCAGCAGGCCACATCCAAGGGACCACCCTCGCCTCCCTGGCAACCCGCCGGCCTTACCCGCATGGGCTGCGTGCCGCCGCTTTTGCCGCCGCCTTTACCGTCGCACCCCAGGTTCATGTTTTGCGCCAGGCACAGCGCGCAGCAGGCGCACGTGGCTCCATACAGCTTGAGGGCCTCCTCCGTCAGAACCGGGAAGTCATCAGTGACCAGGGGCAGCTTGCCGTCGGTGCCGGCATACTTGCTGCTCGCAGCCGTCTTGGGCTTCAGCTCAGCCAGAACCACCAAGTCGTCGGGGTTGGTGGAGGTGCGCGGGTCGCACCACCTGCCATCAAACGTGCCCCCTTTCAGCTTGTAGTTCAGCTCAGTGGCACCGGTGTCCACCCACAGGCCAGCGCCGCGGTCGCGGCATGACCGCCCATCGGCGGCGCTGTCGCCGTTGCACGGATCTGGGTCCCTGCATGGGCATCAGGCGCACAGTACAGATGAGCCAAGGTGTTGAAGCATTCAGGCTGCCAAAATGCAGAAGCTGATCAGGTCCGCTGGGCGATTTCGGCTGCGCAGCGGCACAAGCACAAGGAGCGCTATCACGGACTGTACAGTCGCAGACATGCGTGTGCCCCCACCAACCCACCCGCAGGATTTGAAGGTGTTCCAGGCTTGGAGGAAGCTCATAACGTCGGTGAACTCGGTGGATGCTGACAGTGGGCCGCAGCCGTCCTTTTCAGCACACACGGTTCCGACGCAGCTCTCGCCGCTGGCGCAGCAGTCGCAGACGCCTCTAGGCAGGCGCCGCTGGCCAAGCAGGCTGTTGCCCTTGGCGATTGCATCGGCGATGGAGCTGAAGGGAGGTTTCTTCATCAGGTCATTGCCGGTGGGCAGTCCACATCGTGACCTGCTGTACCACTGCACATTCAAATTGGCGGCCGCCAGCTGCTTGAACAAGTCCAGAGCGTTGTTCCCCTGCAGCCGCAGGGGGAGAGGAGGAAAAGGTGAGCGCAGCGGTGCACCGGGAGTGCAGTGCTGCAGGGCGGTGGGCCAGCGCGATCAGTGCAGCAAGAACAGCTGTTCAGCTGCGGCAACAAACGCAACGCTGGCGGCATGCAGTGTTGCGCACGGCAGTTGGGCTGGCGCGCGCCTCACCGGGTCCCAGTACTGGAGCATGGCAGTGATCTGCTGGTTGGAGTAGAAGAGGGTGCCCAGCTGGAAGCCGCCGGTGGATGGTGCTTTGGGGGGCTCGGCATCGGGGGTCAGGCCCCCGCTGCCGCGCCACAGCTCCTGGCCGTTGCCGGCCCACCAGCCCTGCAGGAGCGATGGCGTGCGGTGAATGGACAGGTTAAGCAACGGGGGCCACCTCAGCATGGCGTATGCAACAGGAGGGGGAAGGGTGGCTGGTCAGCCGGCGTGCAAGCACAAGCACACTTACGGGGATGCCGGTGCAGCAGGATGTGGGCAGGGGTGCGTCTATCACCTTGAGCTGACGGCCTGCGGCAGCGCAGCGGGGGTGGCAGCGGGCGCATGGGCTACAGCTGGCGCAGGCCAGCGGCAGCACTGGGTGAGCAGGCAGCCGCCACGGCATGCTCGCAGAAGCGAGTATCCATGGCCGTGATGCAGCCGGATCCATCGCCAGGCCGCACTGCCTCCCTGCCTCCTCCCCACTGCTGTTCTGGCTTCCCATCTGCCCATGCAGATACGGAAGTAGCCCCCACCCACCCCCTGCATGGTGGGATCACTCACCTGGCGTGGCCAAGTCGCCGCCCAGGTCTGCCGTGCACGCGCCGCTGCCCTCATCGCAGGCAGCCTGTGCGCCAGCAGCAGCTGCAGGGGGCCAGGGTAACACCGCAATCGTTGCAACACTCCATAGGCGCCCGACGGTGCCAGGCTGAAGCTGCGCAAGGCGTGGCGGACCTTCCCGCCCGCTCCATCGGCGGCGGTCCGTCGCGGTGGCGGGCCGCTGCAGCTGTAGCCGCTGCAGCCCCGCCCGCCCCATCACATGGTTTTGTGAGGGGTCAACAGTCTCTGTGGTTGCGGTGTACCCGAGCTGGTCGCGCCGCGCGCGGCCCCACCCCACCCCGGCGCTTTGCGGGGCCCCGCTTCGCCAGCGCCCCCCTGTGCGCACGGCCCACATCACCACACACACACACCTGACAGCACGAGCAGGCCGAGGAGCCAGGCCACCCCTGTTGGCGGGGACGCCTTCGCTCTCATAGGCGCCTACGCGCCAGCTGGGTGCACCTCTGACGTGTCAAGGCGGCTGCCTCACTCAGGAACGAAGTGCAGCCCAGGAACCCGGGGCCGCGAGGGTGACGGGTGGCCAGCCTGCAGCAGGTCGGCGGTACTAGTGCATGATGCCTGTCTGCAGCGCACCTGCAGGCCACTTAGTCCTTCTAATCCTGAAACGCCAGCCTGGGGCCAGCCGGGAGTGGGGACACAAGTCGCTCCGACCCTACCGGGCCGCTAGGGCGCTGCTTCCCCTCCTTCCCGCCTCCTGCCGCCTGCGCCCCCGGCACGCCTGCGCCTTTCAGATGCTGTTGAACGCCCCAGGGCCGTGAGGCGGTGCTGCACTGAGATGATCGAGTCGTCTCAACAGTCAAACCGCAGCCTGAGGGTCCTGCTGCGGCTCTTCGCTGCCCGGGGTGTGTGCATGGTACGAGGGGGATGGTGACCGATGCGCCCTGTCCACACATTCGTGGGCCAGGGACATCGCCAGCTGGTTGCAGCAGGGCACACCCCCATAGACACCAAACCACCCAGCCCAGGCACCCTCAGCAACTCCCAACTGCAACAGCTGCTTCTTGAGCACCTGAGGCTTGAGGGCGCATTGGCAACCGTTGTGACATGCTCTACTGGGTGCAGCCTGCGGGCCCCTGGGCGGGACAGATCAGCGGGGTTAAATGCTGCACCATTCCTCAATCAGCGCCCCTCCTGCCACTGCCGTAACAGCGAACGGGGGGGCAGATGCAGAAAAATGTAGCTGCCATGGTTGGATACCCTGCCTTGCTTTCGTCTGTTGTCCACATCTGCGTGGTGAGCAGTGCGGGGTGCCAGGCTGCGCCCTGCAGTGAAGGCGATAGATTTCACATCCAGTTGTAGGTTTTCCTCTACTGGCACGTGTGGACGAGCGGCAGCAATTAGCTGGGCGGTGGCAGGCCCGTTGCGGCCGCCCAGTGTTGCAGCAGCCCCGCCGCGCACAGGTATGCCGCCAGCTGCGCTACACTGACATCCTCCTCTTGAAATGTTTCAAACAGCTGGGCCTGCCCACCACACTGGGGCGCGCCGCCGCAGGCGCCTGCCGCGCTGCTGCTGCTGTGGTCGTGGGCCGCTCTGCTGCCTGCGCTATGCTCAACAATGGCCAGCACTGTCATCATGCGCTCGCGGCACGGCCTGCAGCGGATGCATAGGATGGCGAGTCTTGTTTGAGCAGTGCAATCCTCAAAGCAGTCAGGCGGCTTCATCAGCACCAGGCCGGTAATGTGCGGGAGAATCGGCTGGCTGAAGCAGAGCTGCCTGTGCATGGGCTGCCCACGGCAGCACCCTGGCAGCCCAGCAGCTTGCCCGCCTGCTGTATGCCAGCAGGGCAGTAGGCGCAGCGGCCCACATCTCAGCAGTGCCGGCTGTCGGCCGCCCCGCGGCACCCCAACAGCAGCCTTGCCCCGCACCTGCCCTTGGAGTCCACATCCACGTTGCGCGTCCGCATGCGCAGCAGAAACTCCTTGATGTCGCCGGCAGCACCCAGCAGGAGGATGTGGATGATGGGGCTGGTGCCGCAGAACAGCAGGCGCCCCACAAGGCCCAGCTCGCCGGCCCAGCGCCGGATGAGGCGGCTGTACGAGCCGCGGCTGTGCATGTGGTCCAACTTGAGCAGAGCCAGCTGCCGGCCGGCATCCGCACCAGGATGCTGCTGGGGCTGGGGCTGCTGTGCCTGCTGCTGTGTCTGCTGCTGCTGCACCTGCTGCGCTGCGGCTGGCTGCTCATGATCATGCCACCCACCTGCTGCCTGCCCGGCTGGCTGCAGCAGTGCTGCAAGGGCCTCTGCCAGCTGGTACACGCACTCGTCTGGCGCTTCCGCTGCCACCGCCTGTAGCTGCTGCAGCGCACGCTGCTCCCACTGCCTGCCCAGGGCATCACAGGTCACCGCCGTGACCGTCGCCGCAGCAGAGCCCGGGTAGGCCGGCGGCAGGCGCAGGTGCAGCCGCGCAGGAGGCACTCCAGGCGGATGCAGCAGCAGCGTCAGTTGTGTGGTCTGCTCGGCTAGGTGCTGACAGCTGCTGCATTCTGAATTCTCGCCTTGTAGCACCGCGGCAAACAGCTCGGGCGGCTCCAGCGCCTGCAGGCGGCGGCAGGCGGGGGGCGTCGGTGAGCAGCTGGGCCACACTTGCGGTCGGTGTGGCTCATTGCATGGCCTTTGAAGGGCCTGCCCACCTCTGCTGTGCAGTGATCCGGCCCAAGAATGGCCAGCACAGAAAGCAGTTCGTCGAAGCGCCGTTGCAGGGTGTCCATTGGCGTGCCGGCGGCCATGAAACAGTAATTTACCGGCTTTGTGTTGGTGTAAGTGGCAAACAAGTGTGAAACTCGCTGCACGCCGGCGCCCATGATGAGCGACGTGGCAGGCGCCATCGCAAGGACAGGAGTGTGCCCATGCGGTCATCCAAGCCCACGGGCCCCAACCCAGCGGCGATCGGGCAACGAGGAGCGCGCCTTGACCCACCGCCCGCCCCAGCGCAGCGCTCAGACCCCCGCCGCTGCCCGGGAGCAAGTGCACAAGCAGCGGCTGTCTCTTAGTTACCGCTGGGCGCCTTCCGGGCCAGGGTTACAGCCAGCAGGAGGAGAGGGGCAATGGCCCTGCGTGCTAGGGCGCTGCAGGCAAGTTTGCGCGGGCTGCAGCTGCTCTGTGAGACATTCTACAGCGGTTGACAGTGGCCCACGGCAGCCGGCGTCACTGTGGGATGTAGCACCTGCCGCCGCCGACCGCCACGCAACGCAGCCAGCCGGCTTATTGCCCGCTGCTGCAACTGTGTGCCTCACAAGCTGCCGGGCTGCCCCTTCCCACTACCTGTGCAGGCGCTGGCCGCGCAGGCACGCGCATTCTCCACACAGACGGAGATTGCCGTGGTCAGCGGCCTGCCACCGCTGGATGTGGGGCGCAAGGTGCGCTGGCCCGCCGCTGCTTCTTCTTTCTTGCTGCTTCCTTGGTCCAGCAGCCAAGCTGCCCTCAGCATCGACGCAGCATGCAGTGGCATGTGCAGCAAAGCTGCGCTTGCAAGCATGTGCCACGGCGGGGGCAAGCAGCCCTGGGGTGCGCCAGCGGTGGCATGCTGGGCAGCAGGTGCGGGCGCCGAGCTGGCGGCGGCACTGGCTGCTTGCACGTGTTAAGTGCAAAGCCTCTCCCGCTCACCCGCAGGTGACCATCTACTCCCCCGCCCGCACCGCCGGCCAGCAGGGCATTTCGCAGACCGCCATTGGTGCGTGATGTGCAAGGGGAGGGGGGCAAATGTGGGGTGTCCTAGCTCACCAGCTGCTGCAACAGCATGCGAGCGCTGACGATGACGCGGCGGCAGCACCCGCTGCCTGAGCGGCAGGCAAACAGGCGCGCCGTTGCACAGGCTGTTGCACAGCGTGCGTAGCGGTGCGTCCCTCTTCTGACCACCCCTCGAACCCTTGTGCAGGCGGCGGCCCTGCCTGGAAGATCCAGCACGAGAACAAGGGCAAGTGGATCAACCCCCTGATCGGCTGGACCAGCACCGCGGACCCGCTGGAGAACGTGGCGCGCCAGCTGTACTTCCCTACCAAGGAGGATGCCATCGCCTTTGCAGGTGCGTGGCTGCCCGGGTGAACTGCTGCTGTGGTGTGGCGTCCGATGGCTATCTGTGGGTGCTGGACACTGTGGCACCCAGCCGTGTTGCTACTGTATGCCGCAAAAGAGGGCGCCATCGCCTGCGCGGGCACGCCGTCCTGGCTCGTCAAGCCGTGCTGCGAAAGCGGGCGTTGTTGGTGTTGCAGAGAAGAATGGCGGGCCTAACCAAGGTCTAGGGAGCACCACAACACTGTCTACCAGTCGCCCTTCGCCCTCACTAGCGTCGCCTCCCTCACCTGTTTCTTTCTGCTTTCTGCTTTCTGCTTGCAGAGAAGAATGGCTGGACGTACGAGGTTGAGGAGTACCACAACCCCTCGGGGCAGCGGCCAAAGCGCTTCATCGGCTACGGAGACAAGTGAGGGGCCCGCGGGGCGGCGCTGGGGTGGTTGCACACGTGCACTTGGCTCGGCATGCGGCGCATGGTTGGCAGGGCCCGAAGCGACAGTCGTGCACGCAGCCAGATAGTGCCACTGCGCTCTTCGTCTTCCTCCCCTCCCTTGCCTCCCTGCTGGCAGCTTTCCCATGGAAAGCCAGCACCTGCCCACCTGCTCCCACTGATACTGGCACCCAACCTGTCTCTCGCTCCTCTTCATTACCCTTCTGCAGCTTCTCCGTGAAGCGCAAGGGCCTGCCCACCGGCGGCCTGCGGTCTGAGCAGAAGAAGTGAGGCAGCCGCTTCCAGCTCAGGCGCTGGGCGGAGCTTCACTTTCCCCTGCACCCCACCCACATGCTTCCCCTGTGCTCCTGCTCCTTCTGTTTCTGCTGGCCCTGCTGCGCGGCAGGCGCCGGGGCTTGGAAGGCCTGAGGCCGCCCCCTGGCTGCCGCCGCCGCCGCACATGCTGCTGTTACACATGTAGGCACTACTTTGCCGGAAAGCCGGCCGCCGGGTATCGTTGCGGCACGGCGCATGGCTGTAAGAATGAAATGCAGGCTGAGGCAAAGGTACAGGAACAGTTTGGTCGGTGGCACATCATCCGTTGTGCAAGGCGGTGTTGTGAGAGCGCATGTCAGGTCAAGACAATGACAACATGGAGTGTGGTTTGCTGGCAAGGTGGGCCTCCGGCCGCCTGCTGTCACTTGGGCAGCGCAGCGCTGATGGCATTGAGCTGCTGCGCTGTGCGCGCCACGCGCGCTAGGATGCGGTCGCGGTCCTGTGCAGCCAGCCGCCGCCCAAAGCGGGCCACAAACTTGTCTGCGGGAGGGGCAGGCGCAGCAGGGTAGCGTAGCAGAGGGTAGGAATGAGTCGGGCCAAGGGATGTACTGTTCTGCAAGGCGAGCCTTTGCGCCTGCTCGTCCTGACTGGGGCGCGCAGCAGCCCTTGCCACCAGCACACACCCTGGCCTGGAAGCAACTCACCCGGGTGCCAGCGCACGAGCTCCGTGCGCAGGCGGCGCCGCTGCTCCTCAGGACCGCTGGTGCCTGCGAGTGTGAGGTGAAGCGGCCTGTGAATCGCCCTGGAATGGAGTGTGGTGCTGCCCTTGCCTAACGGGTGAGCCTCACACTCAACCTGGGTGTAAACCTTCCTGGCAACAAGGGGATGATGGACCTGCTCAGCACGCTCTCAGGCTGCCGGCAGCCGCACCCGCCGGCAGCGCTGCTCCTCCCAGCCACGCCCCCTGCTGCCGCCCCGGACGCAAGGCCCACCGTACAGCACCACGCGCTGCAGCTCCTCCTGCTTCGGCTCCTCGGCAGGCAGGATCCAGGGCACGTCCGCATAGTGAATGGTCGACTCTGCGGGGGCAAGCAATGAAGCAGGGGCAACAGATGAGAAGCAGGGGCAACAGATGAGCGGCCGCTGCACTTGCGATGGGGACCATTTGCCTGGGCTGAAGGCCACCAGTCGTCAACACCATGCCAGCAGGGGCGGGCCACTATGGACAGCAGCAGCGTGTGTACCTGGGTGCTTGGAAGCAAAGAACTGCCAGGAGGCTTCGGCCCGCGCCCGCTTCGTGCCCGCCTGGCCCTGCAGGGAGAGCAGCCCCACACCCCGATGTGCAAGTAGTCAGCAAGCATGTGTGTGGTGCACACACGGCCATGCAACCCAGCTGCTGCTGCTGCTGCTGCTGCTGCCGCCGCCGCTGCTGCTGCCGCTGCTGCTGCCGCCGCCCACCTCTGCCACTGCGGCGCGCCACTCTGCATCCTGCTTCTTCTGCTCCTCCAGGATCCGCCGGCTCTCAGCCTCTGCGTGCTCCCTGAACGCCTGCCGCTGCGCCTCCTCCTGACGCCTGCACAGCGGGAGGGCGGGTGCGGGGTGAAAGTGGCGAGGTGGATGCTCGCGCTGCTGCACAGCTTGGCGGGAGGAAGGCAGGGGGTGCAAGCAGCTGCTGCGGGCGCAGCCAGGCCGCCACATGTGGTCTGCCATCAACAGCCAGCCAGCAGGCAGCGCTGCAGCAGCGCACCGGCGCTGCGTGAATGCCGCCCGCTCTGCATTCTCCTTGGCCCGCCGGTGCGCCTGGGGAGCAAACAGGGATTGGACAGGCCAGGCATCGAAGCTGTTCGCTGCCGCCAAACACAGGACAAGCCACTTTCGCCACTCACGTCACTCAACAAAGGATCTACTCCAACGCCACCCCACATCTGCATCGCCCTCACAGCTGCAGCGCACTCCCTCGTTTGAACCACGCCAGTTCCCCAAAGCGTCCCCCTGCCACAAAGGAGTACCCCACCCCGGCTCCAGCAGAACACCCACCCCAATGCCGCCCACACCTGCATCTCCTCCCAGATGCGCCCTGCACACTCCTGTTTGCATCACGCCAGTGCCCAAACCCTATCTTAATGCCACCCCACACCTGCATCTCCTCCCAGATGCGCCGCGCATACTCGTCAGGCGTCTCGTACTCATCCGCGTGCCAGTCGCCGCCGCTGTACCTGCGGGCCGGGTTGCGCATTGGGTTTGCAGGGAAAAAATCAGCTGCCACAGGGCACAACAAGATCAGCTGCCCCAGGGCACAAAAATAGCAGCTTGCCCGAGGCGTAGATTGGGCGGGGTGGAGCAGCGGGCCCGCACTGTAATGTTATGCAGTAGCCAGGTGCTGCAACTCTGCGTGGCTCGGACGGCACAGCACGCTGGGCGAAAACACTCTCTGAACTTCCACAGCACCCTGGGAGGACACGCTCTCATCCTCCCGAGATAGCCAAACAGCACATGAGTGCATGAATCTTTACAGCACTCACGCGCCCCAGGGGTCGTCCTCCGACTGGTCCATGCTCAGCTCGTTCTGCAGGCGCTGCTGCACGCAGCAAGGCAAGCCACGTGCACAGAATCAAAGTACACATGACATGCAGCCCGGGCAAGCTCCACACCCACACACCCACACGCCTGCACGGCCACACACGCGCGTGCTGCACAGGCTGCGCTCTGCCCTGCCCGGCCCTGGCCCTCCTACCCCACTCCTGCCCGCCTGCAACTAGCCAGCCACACCCCACCTGCCAGTCCCAGGAATCCGGCTGCAGGGAGGGGCTGCGCTCGCGCTGCCGCTCCCCCTGCCGCTCCCACTCCTGCTCCTCCGCCTCCCGCCGGTACGACTGCACATCCTGCTTGTCCATGGCATGCGCCGCCAGGTGGGCCACGCTCTGGCCCCGGGCATTCACTGCCTCGATCTCTGGCGGGTTGTCTGCAGAGGTGGGGGAGGAAGGACAGGGGCACCAGACGCTGGAGAGGTGCAGCCCAGCGCTGCACCTGCGAGACGGGTACCATGGAACTTGAGACACGGTCAGGCAGCAGGCAGGCAGCTGCGCTGCGGAGGTGCGGACACCTCTCAGGCAAGCCGACCTGGCACCCGCTCTGCACCCAGCAGCTCTGCACCCGCTCCCAGCAACTCTTGACCGGGAGTCTTGAAAGAGGAAGAAACGAAAAGAAAAACAGTGCAGCAGTGCCACCAGCACATCCAAGTGGCCGTGCCTCGCAGCAGCACCTGCTGCCCTTCTGCCCTTGAACCGCAAGCGCCGCCCCGCACCTGCTTGTAGCAGCGCAGCGAGCACATCCAGATGGCCGTGCCGCGCAGCCAGGTGCGCTGCGGTGTCCCCCCTCACGTCCCCCAACCCCGCGTCGCCGCCACGCCGCAGCAGCAGCTTGGCAGTGGACAGGTGACCGTGCCGGCACGCCTGTGGTGAGCCAAGGAAGAGCAGACAGTCTCGCCTTGCCAGGGCAGACGGAGGCAGCGGCACCGTTGCAAAGGCCACGGGACCAGGCAAAAGCTACACCTCAGAAGGCTACAGCACCCCACACTCCAACAGGCGCACCTCGTGCAACGCCGTGGTGCCCTCTGCGTCCGCATACGCCACGTCTGCACCCTGCTGAATCAGCTCCCGGCACTGCTGCTTGTCACCGAGCGCCGCGGCCAGCAGGAGGCGGCGGGGCGACGGCGCCCTGCCGCTGCCGCTGCTGGACCGGCTGCGTGAGCGGCGCCGCTTCTTGCGCTTGTGTTTGCCATCTCTTCGACTCTCCTTCCTGATGCGCTTCTCTTTAGCCATTGCGGCCGCTGCTAGGCGCGGGTCGGACGCGCCGTGGACGCAGGAGCAGCGACAGGGCGGCCCCCGTGTTATGGATCACAGGGGGGCGTCGGCTTCAGCGCGTACGCAGTGCCAGTGCAAACGGCGCTAGCCTCCATGCCACGATGGCGCAGCAGGCAGCACGACAGGCTGGCAAAGGCGTCCCAAGCCCGCTCACCGCCACTGAAACTCTCTATCATTGCGATCGCAGTCCAAACAGCAAGTCTTACAGCAACCGGGAGCTCGTCCGAAACAGGTTGCAACCCAGGCTCCTTGACAGGCGAGCGGGGGCCAGTCGCCGGCCTTGCAGTGACGCAGCAAGGCGCCACGGTCGCGGTGGTAAGCCCAGCCGAAAGCGCAGGCCACCAGGCTGCCTCCCAGCCGGCGGGCTCCCAACGGCGCCGGCGCTCAGTCGCCGCCCTGTCGGATAGCCAACTCGCCCTCTTACCATTTGCTCGTATCACAGGTCTTGATCAATATCAGCAGGCTCCAACAGCCATGCGGGACCACCCCGTGGCCGCGCAGCCCCTGCCTGGTAGGGCGCAGCAGCAGCACCCGTTGCCTGGTTCGGTGAAGTCTGCTGTTCTTCCTCTGCTTTGTCTGTACTGTGCATCTCCAGCTTGCCAGCTGCGACAATGAGCCATGTGTGCTGCCTGCCCCGATTCCTCCACAGGCGCGCCGCCGGTGCGCTCGCCGGCGGCACACATTGACAGCTGCGGGCCTCTGAAAGAGCTGCTGGACAGGCACCACGCCGCCCCCACCTACCACACCGGCCGGCTGGCCAGCGCGCCTGCGAGCGACCCCATGCAGTTCACCTGCAGGTGAGCGGGAGCAGCAATGAGTGGCGGGCGTGGCGCACTGCGTGGCTTGACGCCGTCCTCAACCCATGGCGCCTGCCTTTGCCACACACATGCGGCGTGCCAGGCCTGCATGTTTGTCGGCCCGCAGCTGTGCCACATGCCCTCCCTGTAACCCCACCCGCCCCGCAGCCTCAAAGTGCCAGAGCTGAAGAAGCCAGGCAGCGAGGAGGTGCTGCTGCCCGAGGCGACGTACACAGCCAGCGGGCGGGGCGCGAAAGATGCGGAGCAGGCGGCGGCGCGGCAGGCCATTGCTGCGGCAGAGAAAGCGGGACTGGCCATCTGATCCCCCCCTTGTGAACTTGTAGAGGAGCTGCTGCCTTGTATTCCCAGCCAGTTGCGTTACACTGCTGCCAGGAGCTAGCAATCAAGAATTGGTTGTGATGGCTGTAAGCTACAGCTACACGAGACAATGCGCCCCGCTGTGCTGCTGCCCAAAGTGTGCTGCTGCTGCGTGCTGCTGCTGGTGCTGCGGCGGGTGCCGCCGCCGCTTGCTGCTGCTGCTAGTGGCTGTGCCCAACGGCCAGCGCGCATGCGTGCCGGCCGCATGCATGCATGCATGCCGGCCCAAGCTGGGCACGCTTAGTAGGAGCGGCCCCTGCAGGAGGAGGGAATTGGAAAGTGGATCAAGTGAGAGCAAGGTTCCAGTTGGCCTGTAGCCTGCAGCGAGTTGCGCTCGGCCTTTGCCCCCAACAGCCAGGCGCGGCCAGCACTTTGTCCTCCTTGCTCCCAACCCGCTCGCAGACCGCTGCCGTGTTTGTTTGTTTGTTTGTTTGCTTTGCTGCACTCACCAGAGCGCCCAGCACTTGGCGGGCGCGCCGGTCACGAAGCAGGGGGTGCCCTCAGGCAGCTCCGGCTGCGGTTGGGGAGCGCAGGTGCGGGGCACACATCAGCCCACGTCCAGATGTCAACACCCCCTGACTCTGCTCTGTTGGAAGCATGCAGCCCGCCCGCCCCAGACAGATGGGCAGCGTCGTCAGGGTGGAAACCTGCTGCTGCTCGCATGACTGGTGAGATACGAGTGTGGAAAGGTCGAAAGCCGGCCAGGTCAGCGCCCCACCTGCTCCAGCGGGATGCACAGCGTCTTGGCGCCCATGGCATCCTTGGTGGCGCTGCGCCGCTTCACCTCCTCCTCGCTCTCCTCAGTGTCGCACCTGTGGGGTAGGCAGGTTCGGGCAGAGGGTTTAAGGGGGTTGAGGAGGGCTGAAGGCGGTTGAAGAAGCTGGGAGAGGTTTGAGGAGGGCTGAACACCTTACTGCCAACTTCCTTCCATCCGCCGAGCCCCTCAGAGCTGGCTTGCATGCCAACACAAGCGGGGGGCCAGTGCCACGTGCATCCACTCTGCGGCCGCCATGCAGTGATGCCGATCATTCATTAACCCTCGTCAGCCACAGCAGGTGCGGCGCGATCAACAGACGGTGCCCGGCACGCACCAGGGAGCCAGCGCCATGTGCTTGCGCTCCAGCGCCGCCATGAAGTCGTCCCAGGTGGTCACCCGCTCGATGCAGCTGTCAAACTCGGACCGCGCCTTGGCGTACATCTCCGCCTGTGAAGTGAGGGAGCAAGGGTTCAATAGATCACCAACGTCTTGGAGCTTGGTGGGTCATGCATGCCCGGGGTCAGGCAGGTAGGGGCGGGACAAGGTGGGGAGCAAGGGTTCACGGGCGGGCCTGAGGTGTGAGCAGCAGGAAGTGAATATCGATGCGGCTGACCAACTAGCGCGCGTGCAAGCTGTCCAGCACTCGCGCGTGCACCGGCGGTCGCCACAGTGGCGCGTGGCTGGGTTTCCCAGCATCAGCATCCGCATGCGCCACAGCCAAGCAGTCCACGATGCGCCGAATGCCACCCATCGCACCTGTATCTGCTCAAGCAGCTGCGGCACCGCCGCGGCCAGCTCGCCCCACGCGCAGCTCTGCTTGCCGCCGCTGTCGCGCCGCGCAAGCATGGCCACGCCGCTGTCCATGTCGCGGGGGCCCAGCTCCAGGCGCAGCGGAACGCCCTGCACAGCAAGCAAGCCCATTGAAGGGTTGATTGACTGCGTATACGAGCAAAGCCAGTGCGTCATGTGGGCCCAGGGCAGCGGCAACGGCATGCCTGGCAAGCATGAAGCAAGCATGTGAAGCAAGCATGAGCCGCCGTGCAGGATGGGCGGTGGGTGCATGGCAAGCAGCAAGGTCAGCGCTGTGCACATGGGAGCAGGCCCCGCACAGGAACGCAGGCCCAACACGCACCCGCAGCTCCCAGAAGTTGTACTTCCAGCCGGGGGTGTAGTTGTCTCGCCGGTCCACCGTCACGCGCACGCCTGCAGGGCAGGGGTGAGATGGAATCGGCCCATTTGTGAGGAAGCACATAAGCGGTAGGCACGGCAGCACACGCTTGCTAGTCTACCGTCACGCGCATGCCTGCAGGGGATGGTGGCACGGTGCACCCACAGAGCATGTGGCCCGTGCCATGCCACGCCATGCTGCTGGGCTGCCGCCATGCTGCTGCGCCACCATGTCATGCCTCGCCATGCCGCGCCCCGCCATGCTGCGATACGCACCTGCCGCCTTCAGCTCCGCCGCAATGATATCCGCGCGGTCCAGCATCGCCTTCACCGCCTCCTCGCCCAGCTTGCTGTTGGGGATGGGAATCACCACCACCTGTGGTATGGTGGTGGGGAGAAGCAGCGGCAACGTCAATCGTACATGTGCAGGATCGCTTGCGAGGGGCGGGGGTGGCGGCGGCGTGCCGGGGGCCAGCAAAGCAACCCGCTGGGCAAGCGAGGCAACCGACTGAGGCAAGCTGTACTTGTCACACAGATCTGCCCCATACGCGTGGGGATAGCCACCGCCCTTGTCGCCGCACACCATACTCTCCCAACCCAGCCAGCCCGGCGCTACATGCCCCAGCCAGCCCTGCCCTGTGCGCCCCCACGCTGTCATCTTCAGGCATCATCCGTACCATGCACGAGGGAACCCTTGACCACACCCTCGTCACCACGCATCCACTCCCAGCCAGCCCTGCGCTACAATCTACTGCGCTGCACGCACCCGCCGCCCACCTGGATCTGCGCCACGCGGGGCGGGATGACCACGCCCTTGTCGTCGCCGTGCGTCATGACCATCACACCAATGGTGCGGGTGGTGAGGCCCCACGAGTTCTGCCAGGCATGCTGCCGCGTCTTCTCCTCCGTCTCAAACTCGATGCCAAACATCCTGGGGCATTGCGGAAGGGGCAGGAGGCCAGGTTGCGGCACAATCGGTTGTGCACCGCCGCAAACCGGCGGCTGGCATGCCCGTGCCCGCGCACAAGGCCAACTTGGAGGAGTGATGGCCCGGGCAGTGGGCAGTGGCAGTTTCTGCTGGCGGTTCCAGACACACAGCGAGACACGCGCACAGGCTTGTAGAAACAGGCAGACCGCCCTCACTTGGAAAAGTTCTGGCCCAGGCAGTGGGAGGTGGCGCCCTGCACGCCGCGGCCGCTGGTGGGGATGAACGCCTCCACGCTGGTGGTGTACAGCGCCCCCGCAAACTTCTCCTTGCTGCTCTTCATGCCTGCAGGGCAGGAGCCAGGGGAGGCAGGCGAGCAGGAGGGGTTGAGAGCAGCTGGGGCCGATTCCCGGTTCGCGAGGTGGGCCTCAGGCATCCGCCCGCAAATGTGTGGCGCACCATGGCTGCGGCGGCAGTGCCTTGCAAGCCTGCCTCCCCCCCAGGCATGCAGCCCCACGCAGCCTGCAGGACCCTGCTGCACACGGCACGTACATGGGCATAAGACACTCTTGTGCCACACCCAAAGCACATACGGGCCGGACCCGACAAGCAAGCAACGGCATCCGACGATGCCACACCCCAAGCGCACCCTTGCACACGGGCACGGCCAGCAGCTCCTCGTACACACGGCGGTACAGGTCCAGAATCTGGTACACCTCTGCACGGCATGGTAAGGCGGCAGAATAGCACAGCAGTTAAGACTGATTGAGTGGTCAGGAACACCAATGCGTGGAGCAGTACAGGTCCAGGATGGTGTACACCTCTTCAGTACCATGGCTGGCATGGCGCGCAGTGGGTGGGGGCATGCTTGCGGCAGGGCCGTGTATAGGGAGGAAGCCAGCCCACAAGCCCAGGCATCCCACCCCAACCCCCTCACCCGTGTCTGCCTCCTCCTTAGTGGCAAACACTGTGTGGCCCTCCTGCACTCGCTCGACCGGAAGAGCAGGGGGCTGACGTGAGCCCAGCATGCATGCACTCCAGGCGCACGGCTTGGCAGTCAGGATAGCGCACAGCTTGCGCAGCAAGCCCAGGCACTGCCAAGCACTGGCTTGCCTGCCTGACGCACTCGCGAGCGCATGCGGGGCACCCGTTGGCGTGCAACGCTGGAGAGTGCAGCAAACCGAACAAAGATTGCGGCGCAATCAACCTAACAAAATTGCCGGCTTGCCTGCCAGAGGAACTCGCGGGAGCGGATGAAGGGGGTGGGGTGCTTGAACTCCCAGCGCACCACGTTGGTCCACTGGTTCAGCCGCAGCGGCAGGTCGCGGTGGCTGCGGATCCACTGCGCTCAGGTTTGGGTGCAGCGGACAGACGGGAGGTCAGCAAACCAAGAAGCTGCAGCGGCAGAGCCGCGCTGGCAGCGGATGTGCCGCACACGCGAGCAGCAGGACGGACCAGCAGGCGGCTGCAAGCAGGAGGGAGCGAGGTGCAGACAACGGCTCCATGCACACAGCCCCCGCTGCAGCCACCTCGCCCAACACACGACAGCCAGCCGGAATGTTTGCGGCACGCCACACAACACCCGCCTGTGCGTAGTAGGGGTACATGACGGTCTCGGATGTGGGGCGGATGGCGATGGGCCGGTCCAGCTCGCTGCTGCCGCTCTTGGTCACCCAGGCCACCTGCCGGTGAGGACGCGCGTTGCGGCATCGCACTTGTGAGGGCAAGCACGCCACACTTCAGAGGCACAGTGCCTTGCTGCTGCCGTTCTCTAAGTCACCCCGGGTGCCAAGCCCAACGTGCTCCCTTTCTGTCCCCCCACACCCAAGGCCGCCGGCTGGCAATGCAAGGTGGTGCTGGCAGCCCCACACCAGCCCACCTCGGGTGCAAAGCCCTCCACGTGCTCCTTCTCCGTCATCAGCACATCCTCGGTGATGAACAGCGGGAAGTAGGCGTTCTGCAGCCAAGGAGCAACAGCAGCAGCAGGGGGATGCGTGGGTGGGTTGGGGGCTGCGGAGGGATGCAAACATGTGCAGCGAAGGGAATATGAGCGTTGCTACAGAAACAAAAAGCATTGGTCGTATGACTCAAATTATTGGTCCAGTGTTAGACCTGTCATTTCCACCTGGCAAAATGCCAAACATGCAGCATGTTCAGCGGAAGTGCCCGTTGCAAGCAGCGCAGCGCACCTGCACGCCCAGCTCCTTGATGCGCGCGTCAAACCAGTTCTTGATCTCATCCCAGATGGCAAACGAGTAGGGGCGCAGGATGTAGCAGCCTGCAGCGCAGGGTGTGGTGATGGGGAGGGTGGTGGGTGAGTGGCTGGCGAATCAGGGAGTGGGGACGGGCGCAGGATGTGCAGCCCTGGCAGGAAGGGTGGAGAGGCGGCATCAGCAGACCAAACCAGGCGGCACAGGGAGCATGTGATGAGCAGCCCTGGCAAGGCACAGCTGAGCTTGGGCAGGAGTAATGTGGGCGCGCATGCGGTGCACGGCATCCTGGGTGAAGCGGTCGCACGATGGTGGGGAGACGCACAAAGCAGCAGCAGACTGGGGAGTGGCGGCAGCGGCAACCCGGCGAGCAGCAGCGCGCACCCGAGACGTCGTAGTAGCTGATCATCTCGCTCTCCACCACCACCTGGGAGTACCTGCGGCAGGGTAGAAAAGCCAGCAGTGAAGCAGCATCCGTGTCAGCACTGCATTGTGATTTCGCAGTCGGTGTCTCGCTCTCCACGAGTAGCTGGGAGTACCTGCGGCAAGGAAGGCAGGCAGAACACATGCTGCTCCTCCCACCCACTGCTGATGCGGCCGCGGTGCCACGTAACAGCAGCTGCAGCCACTGCAATAGCTTGCTCACGCCGGCGCGGCGCGCAAACGGCTGCTCAGCAGATCGCACCACTATCACCATATGACACAAGGCGGCAATCAACAGCTGCGCCTCACGCATGTATCACCGTATGAAACAAGGCAGCGATGGACTGTGCCTCACCAGTCTCCAAAGTCGCCCTCCTTGGAAGCGGTCAGGCCCAGCTTCGTCTCCTTTTTCTTGCCCTCGCCGCCCTGCTGCTGTGGCAGTGGAAAGCAGATGAGCAGGGGAGCAGCGGTGGGCGCCCAAGCGGCAGCAACGGCAGCAGCGGATTTCCAGGGCAGCAGTGTCCAGGTGCCACTCGCAGCAGCAACGGCAGCAGCAGCTTGCCAGGCGGCAGCGTGCAGCAGCGCTTGCAGGCACACCCAGCGGCCGCAAGGTGTGGCAGCGGCAGCCCCTGGGCTTCCCGCCTGGGCACCCCGTCAGCGTCCCCGCCGAGGTACTGCCACAGAGGCAGCCTGATGCCTCAGCAACGTAGCAAGCATTGGCTGTGCACCTGCTTGGGCTTGTCAGCCTTGGGCTTCTTCTCCTTCTTGGGCTTGCCGCCCTCGGCGGCGGCGGCGGGCGCGCCGTCGGCCACGCTCAGCGCCGCCATCTGCTCCTCCGGCGCCGCCATGCTGCTGCTGCTGGCTATGTGCTGCTGGGAATGCGCCCAGCTGCCGGCAAGCGACCTGTAGGGCAGGGAGGCGGGCGGGAGGGGTGGGGGCCGCCATCCCTGCCGGCACGCCTGCATTGCGCTGCCGTCGATCCACGCAAACAGACCCACGCGGCAGTGGGGCGTTTGGCTGCGCAACAGCACATGGCGAGGCGGCGGCAGGAGCTGCGCGCACCCTGCAGGCGCCTGCGATGAGCTCACGGCGATTCGACAATGCTGCGATGCTGCTGCCGCCGTTTGGCTCTGGGGCCCCTCACCCATTTGCCGTCATCAGGGTTGGTCCCCTGCCGCCCAGCCCAGCAACCCAATCGGCCCACACGTTGGATCGCTGATCGCGCACCGACATGCAGTGGGCCAGGCGGCTCGCGTCCCGGGGCCTCCACCTGCCCGGCTGCCGGCGCCTGGCACTCACGGCGTCTGCTAGCACTGCTGCAGGGGGCGAGGTAGGCACCAGGAGGATCACTGCTGCGAATGAGAGGGCTGGCTGGGCTGCAAGTTGGTGCTGCAAGGGGCCGCCGCCGCCCGCCGCTGCCGCCACGCCGCTGCCGCCGCTGCCGTCAAGTGCCCTCCATTGTCGTCTTGTGCAGATGGCGCAGCCTCGGCGTGTGGCTGTCATCGGTGGTGGCATTGCCGGCAATGCTGCCGCGCTGGCGCTGGCCCGCAAGAACATCCCGTGCACCCTGTTTGACATGGGCCGCGCCCTGGGCGGCAGGTGCGCCTGCGGTGGGGAGCCCGGTGGGGAGCCCGGTGGGGAGGGCGCTGGGCTGCAGGCGGAGAGTGTCATGCCGCGCCTTCTGTTTCAGCACAGTCTGCTGGTGTTTCCTGCCACTCAGGCCCCATGGCCGGCAGCCTTGTTGCACGGTGCACTGCCACTCTCAACACCCTCAGTTGCACACTGTCCCGCCCAAACATGAAAGCGCAGGGTTGCGTCACGCCAGCTGGAGCAGCAGGGTCAGCAGCTCAGCTTCGACCACGGCGCGCAGCAGATCACTGCCATCAGCGCCGACTTCAAGGCGCAGGTTGCGGAGTGGCAGGCGGCGGGCGTGGTGGCGGAGTGGCGCGGACGGCATGGCGCGATCGAGGGTGCGGCACACATCACTGGTGTTTCATGTCGGCCAGGCACCAGCCGCGGCTGGGGCTTGGTCTGCTACCTGGAACCTGTGCAGCTGCACTCGTGTTGCTGCTGCTCACCCCAGTGTGCGCTATCGCACCCCTGCAGGCGGCACCTGCCGGCCACGCCAAGAGCAGCCGGGCGGCAGCAGCAGCCCAGGCGGCAGCGGCTTCTGTGGCTCCCTGACAGGGCTGCCCATGTATGTGGGAGTGCCCAGCAACAGCGCCATAGCGCAGCACATGGCGGCGCAGCTACAGGCGCACCAGGGCTCCCAGCTGCTGAGCGGTGTGGCGGTTCAGTCGCTGGAGCGCGTGGGCGGCGGCTGCGGCTGCGGCAGCGGCGGCAGCAAGTGGCAGTTGCGGGGCAGCCGCAAGGGGCGGGCGGCAGCGGCGGAGCCAGGGCCAGCAGAGCAGCAAGAGGACCTCGGGCTGTTTGATGCGGTGGTGCTGGCTGATGCCATGCCGCTGCTGCCAGGTGAATATTCGGCATGCTTTCCGTGTCAGCTGCGGTGCGGTCTGAAGCCTGCATGCCAAGTGCAGCATGGGACGTGCAGCATCCTTGCATGGTGCTGTGGGGCCCGTGATGTCTTGTCCAACGGCCCCACACCCTGACCACTGCAG
The DNA here is from genome assembly GCA_009928355.1 of Chlorella sp. CH2018. Lineage (NCBI taxonomy): Eukaryota > Viridiplantae > Chlorophyta > Trebouxiophyceae > Chlorellales > Chlorellaceae > Chlorella > Chlorella sp. CH2018. Next base: position 646 of record VIYQ01005627.1, on the reverse strand, counting down.
GCTCAGCAGGGCACATAGCCGGCATCGAGGCTGCATCCACCTCACTCGCCCAGCTGGCGCGCAGCGTGCAAGCCGTGGCTCCCGAGCCCTGCTTTGCACTGATGGTGGCATTCCGGGATGCACTGCCGGGCGTGCCGTTTGACTCGGCAAGCGTGGCAGCTGGCGCCAGCGGCAGCAGCAGCAGCAGTGACAGCAGCAGCAGCAGCGCAGCATTTCAGTGGGTGGCTTGCAACAGCAGCAAGCCGGGGCGGCCGCAGCCGGCTGCCGGCACGCCGCAGTGCTGGGTTGCCCTGACCACAGCACAGCGTGCACGGCAGATCCTGGAGCGCCGGCCGCTGTCCACGGCAGATGGGCGGTTCAACCCTCAGACCGAACAGTACCGCGCTGAGGTGGCAGCGGAGCTTCTGGCCGACTTCCGGGGCCTCATGCAGCCGTTTGTGCAGGTGAGGGTGGGTGTGGACTGGGGTTTGCTGTTGGCAGGAGGTGGAAGTGGTTCCTTGAGTGGCCATCGTGAGCTGAAGACTTACTAGCTGGAGGTGTGCTGCATGCCATTGCTGTGCACGCCACGCCCAATGCTCGGAAGCACACAGAGAGCAGCTGCACACCCACCCACCTACCCACCCACCCATCCCGCCTTCTTGTTCAC
>VIYQ01005600.1:0-11957 GCA_009928355.1 Chlorella sp. CH2018 | reverse complement strand
TGTTCTCGCCGCCCATGATGGCCGGCTGCGCCATGCCGCCGCCGCCGCCGCTCTGCGTGCCGTTGGCGGCCTGGCTCCCGCTGCTGCTGCTGCTGCTGGTGTTGCTGGTGCTACTGGGGCCGCCGCCAGCGCGGCTGGAAGGCAGCAGTGGGAGGAGCAGGGGAGGGTGAGTGCAGGGGAATTGAATTGTCAGGTACTTGAGCGGTCGAGTCCAGCTGCGCTTCAAGCCCATCCACTGGGCACAGGCAGCGCCCTGCTGCGGCTCACCCGCTGGTGCGGCCCGCTGCCAGGGCTGTGCCCAGCAGCAGCAGCAGTATGCGCCAGGAGCGCAGCCTCATCCTGCGGCGGGGAGGGCGGCGGAGCGGCGGTGGGGAGCGGCGGTGGCGGCTGGTCTGCTATCGGGCGCCGCTGCCCCGCGACCCAAGTCTCCGCGCCCGAATTTGCGCGCTACTGGCACACCAGCGAGGGACTGGAAAGGCAGGGCAGCACAGGCAGGGGGGTCGCTCGGGCCGGCGTGCCCCGCACGGCGCAGCGCTTGCAGTGGCCGGCAAATGCGCGTGCTAGACATGCGAGGCCGATCACAAACATGCCGGCGGCCTCACCTCCCCGCCTCCGCCCCACGCTGAAACAGGGCCGAACAGGCGTGCAGCGGGTGTTGCTGGGCCGAACAATGCTCCGGAATGCGCTGCAAGCCCGTTCGACGCGCCTGGGGCTCGCGAGGAGGGCCGCTGAGAGCAGGGGCGGGCGGGCGGCGGCAGTGGCGGGCGTGTGCGTGAGTCGCGTGCGGGTGGCTAGGCCTGTGGGCAGGGGGGCTGCAGCGTGTTGCAGCTGCGCTGCCAGAGCGTGTGACAAGATGCCGTTGAATGGCGACACCCGCTGCTCCACACGCTCATGGGCAGCCGCCCGCCTGGCCCGCGCCACCTCAGCCGGTATTTAAACGTGCAAGGAGTTCACGCTCTTGTCCTTCCCTTCATCACACACATGTCTTGCCAGCTGTAAGGCAGAGACATCACCTGGCGTAGTACACGATGTTAACCATCAGGTCCGGGCTTTCTTGACATGCGCACGTCCCAGCCGCCCGTCGATCGTACCGCTACATTGCATGCAAACAGCTAGCTGCTAGAGCAGCAGATGTGTCAGTTGCATGGTTATACATCTTTAGGCCCAACGCTGCACTGCCATAAGCACGGTAGCTGCCATCTCCGGGCTGCAGCTGTGTGCAAGGGGCACCGGCGCCCTCGGGCTGCAGCCATGTGCATCCGCAAGGAGCCGCGCATGTTCGGTGCACCTGCTCTGTCGGGCAATCTTTCCCTCGTTGGGAACTTTCAGCTGTTGGAGACGGGTCTCATAAAGCTATTCGAGCACATGTGAAAGTGGCGCACAAGCCTGCCGCGCACAAGCAAGAACACCATCGTAATTCCCGCGTGGTAGCGGGAGCCGCATGCGTCGCAGCGTGCGCTGTGCCAGTTGGCGGACCGCGCCTCAAGAATCCTGCTTGCACCCCGCTCGACATCTTTCAATCTGGCTGGTCTATCTATTGAGCACGGCAAGCAAGCTCACAAACAACAGGATGGCGGCGGAGGTCACCGGGGCGCACGTGGTGGTGCAGAACCTCATAGCTCAGGGCGTGAGACGCGTGTTTGTGATCCCAGGTGTGCAGCCCAGGCGGCTGAGGGCTGGTTGGACAGCGGCCGGTTGGGGCGCGCACGCGAGCCCTCCCTCACGCGCCCTGAACAGCCTGGACCCTACCCCAGCACCGACCTCATCTCCTCAGGAGCACGAGTTGCCAGCGGACGGGCGCGCCGCCCAACAAAGCTGCCTGCCGCCGCCGGTCGCGTGGCGCCGCTTAGCTTCCGCCACCCCTGGCCGCACCCTTGCGCTCTCTTCTCCTGCTCCTGCCCCTGTCCCTGCCGCCACCGCAACGCGTGGTGCCTACACTGCATCCTGCTGCAGGCGCCAAAATTGACAGAGTCATTGAAGTGATGCGCACATGCGAGGAGCTGGAGATTGTGCTGTGCCGCAACGAGCAGTCGGCGGCCTTCATGGCTGCCGGTGGGTTGGGCCGACGCCCGCTTGAAGGCCCCCGCCTTGTGCAAAGCGTGCAGAGCAGACCGGCTGCTGCGTCTGGCTTGGCAGGCCTGGCTGCCCGGCTGCTTGATTCCATGCGCCGTCAAATGGCAGCTGCCAAGCGACGGTGTGCTGTGCCGCCCGCCACTGCTGCACTGCAGGTCACGGCCGGCGCACGGGGCGCGCGGGAGTGGTGCTGGTCACCTCAGGTGAGCCGGCTCGCTGCCAATGCAGATGCTTCACCTGCCTCCGGCCCTGTGCAATGGCACCTTGCAAGCCATGTAGCCTCCCAACGTGCGATGCGTGCACGCATGGCTCACTGTGGGTGTGAGGCAGCAGCTCGATACCCGTCACGGTAACGCGGGGTTTGCCCGGCCATCCGCGGCGCGCACACCAACACTGCTGCTGATCTCGCTCACTCGTGGTGCATGGTGTGCTCTGGCTTGCAGGGCCCGGAGTGACCAACCTGACGACAGCCCTTGCAACCGCCAACTGCGAGGCATGCCTGGTGCAGGGCGTGGTGTGGTGCCGGCGCCGGAACAGCACAGTCCCCGCTGCTTCTCGCTTGTATTGGCGGTTGTGAGAGGAGGTGGCCGACCGACTTTGCCGCCGGTGCTGGTCATGGCGCGCCTGTGCTTAGCTGCTGAGCTGGCTGCCCCCTTAGAGCGAGGTGCCACTGCTCAAAGTATGCACGCTCGGCTGCAGCCGCTGGTACACTGGTTGCCAACAGTCCGACTTGTGACAACTGCTCTGCTCACTGCCGTGCTGCAGGGTGACCCTGTGGTAGCCCTGGGTGGCAATGTGCCCATCAGCCAGCGCTACAAGGCCACCCACCAGGTGCGAACTGCAGCCAGGTTGGCTCCACGCCTGGTGCACCGCCACTGCAACTACACTTGCGCATTTGGCGGGCACACTTGTGGCTCCTTACGGTCACTTCAATGCAGCCTGCATGTGATCAGAGCCTGGCAGCATGGCCATTTCCTCCAGTTCGTCATGAGCGCACAGCGTGCACGCCGTGCACCGGCCCTCACTCTGCCACTGCCGTTTGTTTGGCAAGTGTGCAGGGCCTGGACAACGTGGCCATCATGAAGCCGGTGACCAAGTTTGCGGTGGAGGTGCCCTGCGCAGACTCCATCTCAGAGGCAAGCCGCCCGCCTGCCCCTCGGCTGCTCGGCACGATTTGAAGACGGCTCCCTGCTGGGCGCTGCTGCTTGGGTGGCAGACCCGCAGGCTGGGCGCGCTCCGCCGGCGGCGCTAAACCCTTGGCATGCCACACAGCAAGCCACCATGTTAGGCAGCCACTCAGGCCCTCACCGCCTGCCCATGCAGTGCATCACAAACGCGTTCCGAGCCGCCGAGTCGATTGGCCGCCCCGGCGCGGCGTTTGTGTCCCTGCCACAGGTGCGCTGGTTGCTGGTCAGTGCAGCTGTTCAGTGGACCTGAGACCCTGCACAGCTGTTGTGTGGCCACCCTGCCTCCCTTGTTTCTCCAGCTGAGGGTCTTTGAGGAACGACTGCACCCTGAGCCTCTGTTGACAAAGCTGCTGGAGCAGTCAACAAGTTGTGCGACAGGGGCCCCCACCTTTGCTCTATTGATTGGCAATGCTTGCTTGTCCTGCCACGCAGAGCGTGCTGGTGGGGCCGGCTAGGATGCGGGTGCTGGGGCAGAGCACCCACCCCGGCGGCGGCCATGACAGCGACATTGCCAAGGCGGCGGACGTCATCAACGCCGCGGGTGGGCAGGACAACCATGTGCCGACTTGAAATCAAGCAGCAGGGCACTGCCCCTTTCAGCCAAGTGGGAACAAGTGCTATCTGGCAAGCCGGCTTCCGGTGCGTGCAGTGCCGATCCTCCGCTGTGCCCACCCACCCTGCTCCCCTGCCAATCCCTCCCACAGGCTTCCCCGTCCTGCTCTGCGGCCAGTTCGCAAGCGAGATGTCGGCAGCGGCAGCCCTGCGCAACATGCTGCGCGTGGCGGCAATGCCCGTGGTAACGACTTTCCAGGCACGCGTGTGGTGTGGTGTGGGGGCCCTATGGTGTGGGGGTGCTGGTTGACGACCGTGCTGCTTTGCTGCTTGGTCCGCGCCTCTTCTAAGCCGCTTCTTCTTCTTCTTCTTCTCTATTGGCCACTGCGCAGGGCGCGGGCGTGGTTTGCAAGGACCAGGCTGAGCTGTACGGCGGGCGGGTGGGCCTCATCCACAACACTCTGGCCGACCGGCTGCTGGACATGGCGGATGTGGTGGTGGCCGTGGGCTACGTGAGTGGCTCCGCTGCTGCATTCATGCTGTTTGCGCTGCATGATGTTGAGACTCCCAGCCGACAAGATTGGAGGCGCTTGTGGCGCTTGTGGCGGGCTGTGATGCCTTGGCGTGCATGGATGTGCTCTGCCTGAGACAAGCAGGCAGACTTGCACTTGCCCAGCAGTTCTGCAGCATTCCTGGTTGCTTCTGATTCACAGGACCCAGTGGAGTATGATGTGGACCTGTGGAACGACAGCCGCCAGGACCGCAAGATTGTGCACATCGACATGAGTGAGGCTGAGGGTGGTTGACTGGCATGCCTCCCATCCTTGTATGGCGCCGAGATGTCGCCCTGCCGGGTAACCCGCATGCCGCCCAGCAGTGCTGCTTGCTGCAACTCCTGCGCCCACCGCTCGCTTCCCCATGCCACCACGCAGCCGCTGCGGTGCTGGACAATGCATACGTGCCGGCTGTGGAAGTGGTGGGCGGCATCGCCAACAGCGTCAAATCCTTGACTGCGCTGCTCAAGGCAAGCCAGCCACCCAGCTTGAGCTGCCAACCACTGGGTTGGGCACAGCAGGCGGTCGCATGTGACAAGTACCCGAACGTTAACATGCCTGGCTGCAGGACCGCGACATCGACGAGGACAGCGAGGTGTACAAGGAGATCCAGAAGGCGCGGGATGACCTGGCGCAGGTGCGCTGTGGTCCCAGCACAGCATGGCGCAGCATGAGAGGCACAGCGAGCTGGGTCCGCGGCGACGGGCAGCGAGGCTGGGCAGCGCGTGCAGGAGCTGAGGCACAGGGTGTGTGCTATTATTGCGGGGGGCTGGCTACCCATGCAATGGCGCCATGCCTCTGCAGGCGCGCTCGGCGCACGCCGACGACAAGGGCAGCCCGGTGCACCCGCTGCGCCTGGTGCACGACATCCAGGTGGGCGGGGGAGACCCAGAACTCTCACCATGCCATGCAGTGCTCGCCTGCGCACCGCTCAAAGCCGATTGGCTGGTGACAACAGCGCAGTCCGTTTGTTGGGCCTGCGCACCAATGCAGCCGTAGTGCTGCCTTCTCACGCTGTGACCTGCTGCTCCCTCCCTCCAGTCGCTGCTGGACCGGCGGGACGGCCACAAGTACTCGCTGTTCCTGGATATGGTAATCCATTTGCTAAACAAGCACTCTGTTCCTGGATATGGTGGGCTTTTGGCAACCCTCTGCGAAAGGGGGGGATTTCACATGAAGCGGCGTGTGGCCCTGCAATTGCTAGGTCAAGCACAGCCTGGAATGCTCCCTCCTACTCCTTGGCAGGGCAGCCACCACATCTACCACGCCCGCTACCTGCAAGTGCACCACCCGCGCCAGGCGAGCAGGGGGCTGCTGCCAAGCTGGGTGGCTTGCCCGCTCCTGAGCGATGGATGCAGGTTCAGCTCGCTGGTCTGCCTTGCATCCCGCCTGGCAGCTGAGCTAGCTGCCGCCGCCTGCCCTCCTGCTCCTGTGCCTCCGCCGCAGGTCAGCTTCTCCAATGGCCAGCAAACCATGGGTGTGTCCATGCCGTGGGCCATCTCTGCTGCGCTGGATGCGCGCGACCCCGGCAGGTCAGCCTGGGGCTGAGCTTGGCTGCTCTTGATTGCGCTGCAACCCAGTCGTGAAGGGAGCTTGCCGCTGCTGCCGCAGCAGGCCCGCTGGTTGGGTGCACTGCCTGGGTCCGCTCGCCTGCCCTGCTGCGATTTACTTGGTTGGGTGGCTCAGCCAATGCTTGTCGCCAGCCATGCTCAGCTTCCAAGCTGCCTCGCTCTGCTCGCCTGCGTCCCACAGCTCGCTGCACCACCAGTGGTCCAAGCCAGCCATGACTGTGCGCCAGATCAGCCTGCGTGGCGGTGAGCTGCTGTTCCGCACTTCACAAGCATGCATCCGCTAGCTGTGGCACAGCTCTCATCTGCCCCGCAGATTGCCCAGCCGTGCGGCGAACAGAGGCTGCACTGCCTGCCCTCGATCCCTCCCCTTGCAGGCATGCCCACCGACAAGCGCGTCATCTCCATCTCCGGGGACGGCGGCTTCCTGTTCTGCGCCCAGGAGCTGGAGACCGCCGTGTGAGCCGGGTTTCGGCAATAGATCCAGAGTTCCTGAGGGCTGGGTGGAATCAGAGTGCTTGAGGGGCTGTGTGTGGGTCCCTTGCCCTGCTGTGTACGAGCGGTCTGCAAGACGGGGCTCGCGCTGGCCTGCTGTGCACGAGTCGGTGCCTGTCTAGGCCTGACCAGTGCTCCCTTGCCGCTTGCCGCTGGCGGCGCAGGCGCTACAAGCTGCACTTTGTGCACATTGTGTGGGTGGACGGCACGCTCAACATGGTCAAGGTGATCTGAGCTAGCTGCCGACGCGGAGCTTGGGTGCTGTGCGCAGACCCTGCTGTGGAAGCACGGCGCACGTTGTCGCAGGCAGCTGGTGCGCAATGCTGGGCCCCAGCAGTGCAGCACACGTGCAGTTCGCCCACTGCGCCTGCAATCTGCTCACCCTCGGATGCTGCTGCTCGCTGTGCCGCGCAGATCCAGCAGGAGAAGAAGTACGGCAAGGGCAATGAGTATGCAGTGGAACTGGGGCCGCTGGACTACGTCAAGTTCGCACAGGCCTTTGGCGCCACAGGTGGGTGGGCGCCAGCAGCGGCGCAGGTGGGCGCAAGCAGCGCCGCAGCTAGCTGTCGCATGGGCATGCGCCACTGCCGCGGGTGGCGCCACTGTCGCGGGTGGCGCCACTGCCGCACCGTGTTGCCTCCTGCATTCACTCCCGCTTGCCTGTGTCAAACGGCTGGCTGCTGCACACGCCTAGCAGGCATCCAGATCAACGACGCGGACGAGTTCCTGCCCACTCTGGAGAAGGCGCTGGAGATGCAGGCAAGCAGCAGCTGGATGGATGTGCGCGGTCGGCTGGTACGGTTGGGGACAGGCTGACTGGCATGATGGACGTCAGCCGGCACGAGCGGAGCATGGCTAGGTGTGCGTGGGGTAGGCAGGGCAGCCCAAGCAAGCGCGCCTCGCTCTTTTCATAACCAATATCTCCGCCCCGCCCTGCCCCTGTTACAGGGGCCCATTGTGATTGCGGTGAATGTGGACTACTCTCAGAACGAGTGAGCGCTTGCTCCCCGATGTTGGGCTGCATATCACCCCCGGATGTCTGTGCAGGCTGCATTGCAAGCTCAGCTGCGCCCTATCGGCAGCGCGCTCAGGAGACAGCCAGAAGGCGTTGCGTTCCGCAGCGCCTGGGTCTGGCCGCTGCTGCTTGCCTGCTGCGCCAGCTGCTGCCCTCCCATGGGTTGTTCTGGTCGCCTCCCTCCCTGCAGCGAGCTCTTCAAGGACGCCATTGCAGAGCGGTTCCACTGAAGCCGCCAGAACGAGACCATGGAGGGGCATGGATACGCGGCACCCACACCGGGGCAGCCCCCCGCCGTTTGGGTGCACCCACACGTGTTGCCCAACAGCTGGTGGACATGCATATGTATGGAAGCAGAAAGGTCTTTCCATTAGGCCCATTGCATCGCACCCAACTCAAAAGCAAAGTGCATCTCAACGAATGTCTACCTATTTGTTCATATCGTGATTTCCGTTTCTTCTTGCCAATTCACCGCGCTCACCGCCTTCACACACTGCCACTTGCAAGCGTTTCTGCCCGCTGGGCTGCTGCCGGCCCCCGCATCACAGGGCCTCCACATCTGTTAAACCTAGTGTTAGTCTGTAACTGCACGCCACCGTTATAGAGCGCTTTGGCTGTGGTGGTGGTCGACAGCCGCCGGCGCCGTACACAGCGGGCGCCCAGCGGGGCGGGGCACCGCGGCCGAGGATTGTGGCGCCGGCTGGCTCGCCGCAGTGCCGCATCCTGCAGATCAGCGCTGTTCGGGGCGGCTGCGCCGCCTGCAAGCGCGCGACGCCTGCTGCTGGGTCCGCGGGCTGCCGCTGCTTGGGCCAGGCTCAGATCTCGCCGGGGCTGCCACAGCGAGTGCGCACAAGCGCAGATCTGCGGTAGCCGGCATGTCGGGCGACGATGCGCGTGGGGCCACCGCCGCTGCCGCCGCCGCCGCTGCCGGCGCAGGCGCCACCACGCCAGCCTCTGCCAATCCACCTAGCGCCATCGGCTGCCGCACAGCAAAGGAGCTGGTTGTCTTGAATGTTGGTGCGTTCACCAAGGAAAGAGCAGCCCCGTTTAGCTCCAGCTGCCTGCGCTTGTTGCCTGCCGCAGCCATCCCTGCCACACTTCGCCCAGCCCCGTAACTTGTGGGCCGGACTCTGCTTCCATCCCACCTCTGCTGCCGCCTCCAAACTTCTTGCAACTGCATCTGTTGACGCGCTGTTACGTACACCTGCCGGTGACCCTGCCCACTCGACCCCTTGCTAGTTCACCGCACAGCGGCACAACCCCTCCCCCGCCCCTCGCAGGCGGCACGCTGTTCACCACAACACGCACCACACTCACCACGCATGGGGAGTCCATGCTGGCGGCCATGTTCCGGGTGCGGCACACAACCGCTTCTGCGACTGAAGCATGGGAGCGGTGGCTGCTCTGCTGTTGTGCGCATGGGCAGCGCTTCAGCACAGGTGCGTTGCATTCTGAACCCTGCTCCTCTTGGCTTGTGGCCTGTGCTGCAGGGTGACATGGCAGACAGCAAACTGACTGATGCTGCCGGCAACCCATTCGTGAGTCGTTATTGCGCAGCCTGCTGCGCCTGCCAGTGATGGCTTGCCGCGTCCGCGGCGCTGCATGCGCTCCGCCTGCCACTTGCATGCCGCTGGCACTGCTCTTTGCCGCTGGATTGCTGCCCTTGTCGCCGCTGCTGCTGTCGCATGATTTTGTGCCAGTGTTGCTGTCGCATGATTAAGCGTCAGCTGATTATGCAGCCGCGTCCAGCCTCTCCCTGCCCCTGCCCCTGCCCACCGCCGCAGATTGACCGCAGCCCCAAGCACTTCCCCTCCATCCTGGCCTACCTTCGGGACGGCTATGTGCCGCTACCTGAAGCTCGCAGGGAGCTGCTGGAGCTGCAGGTGGGCAAGGCCAAGTGTGCTGCACTTTCTGGCCGCTGCCAACTGCCTACTGCCTGTGTTGGGCGGGCGCACCAGCTGTGCGGATGGCCCTGCCCTGCCATCCCTCCCTCCTGCCCAGCACCTGCCCCCCAGCGTCCCTTCCCTTCTCCTGCTGCCCAACAGGCAGAGGCCAAGTACTTTGCTCTGGCCGAGCTGACTGAGCTGCTGGAGGAGGTTATCCAGGAGGAGGAGAAGGAGCAGGCGGCTGTGCAGGTAGCACTGTTTGTGAATAGGGGCCGCTGGCTGGGATAAGGGAGTACACTCGGTTGCAGCAACCTGCGCGCCGCCTCCCTCTCAGCACACAGCGGCTGCAGTCAGGTTTGCCTGCCCCTGGTTTTACGCGGCATGCTGCCAAGACAGCCCCAGCTGCCTGCTCACCCTACCTCACCCAACCACTGCCCAGGCACGCAAGGATGAGAGCGAGGAAGCCTCTGCTTTGATTGCGCGGGAGCATGCTGCTGCTCTGGCTGGCGCCACCACCAAGCTCAAGGCAGCCAAGACGGCCCTGCAGACAGCCAGCGACCACGTGACGGCGCTGCAGGTGGCGGACCGGGAGGCGCGGCTGCAGTGGCGGGCGCTGCACGAGGCAAGGGTGCAGCCCGGCTTTGCGGCGCGCCCCGCCCAGGAGCAGCGCCAGAATGCGGAGCAGCTGAACCAGCTGGCAGAGCAGATGCACCAGCTGCGGGGCCAGCTGGACGGCGCCCGCCTGGCGCGCGAGCAGGCGCAGCAGGTGGTGGACCACGCCCGCTCCTACAAGCTGGCCTGCCTGGGCATCCACCCACCCGAGCCGCCGCCGCCGCTGGCGGGCGCCGCGCCGCGCCGGCGAGACCGGGAGGCTTTCGAGCGCGCGGAGGGGCTGGCCCGCCGGCTGTGGCAGCAGGAGATGCAGGAGCAGGCACAGCGTGAGGAGGCCCGGCGTGCAGCGATGGGGCTGCCGCCGCACCAGCCGCACCCGCTGCTGCCGCAGATGCACGTGCCCTGGGGCTGGCAGCCTGCCAGACCAGAGCGTGCAGCCCAGCAGCAAGCAGGTGCCCCTCCGGGGGGCGCCGCCGCAGTGGCGGCGGCGGCGGCACCAGGCCCGAGGCTGGGACTGTTTGGGCCAGCAGCTGGCGCACCAGGCGCTGGGCCAGGTGCGGGGCACGCGGGCGCGCCGGGCGCAGGTGCCCCAGCCGGGGGCCAGCGGCGTGCACGGCAGGAGGATGCACAGGCGATGGAACGAGCGCGTCGCAGGGTGCGGCGCCGCGCCGAGCACGAGGACTTTGATGCACAGCTTCGGGCACAGCAGGAGCTGCACGTCCTGCTGGCCCAACTGGCAGGGCGTGCTGAGGAGCAGGAGGAGGGGGATGATGTGCAGGTGGTGGAGGAGCAGTGAGGCAGGCCTGCCAGCTGCTGCCTGGTGCGGGCGACACAGCGGCAGCCGAGCCTGCGCTGCTGGCTTCCAACCCTTGCGTTTGATCGTGTTTGATAGTGTATCTGCATTTGCTGTTGCATTACCTTCGCAGCGCAAATCCTGCACCGCATCCTTTCCTGCATGCTGTTTGTTCCTTGATTTGGCTGTTGATGAACGTATTGAAACCGTGCGACAGCCTGCCACTTCCTGGAGTTCGGTCAAGACAGTTGGCAGCCATGTTTTCCCCACAATCAAATGCCCCGGCGCCGGCTGAGGTGGCGCCGGCCAGGCGGGCGGCTGCCCATGAGCGTGTGGAGCAGCGGGTGTCGCCATTCAACGGCATCTTGTCACACACTCTGGCAGCGCAGCTGCAACACGCTGCAGCCCCCCTGCCCACTGGCCCAGCCACCCGCACGCGACTCACGCACACGCCCGCCGCTGCCGCCGCCGCCCGCCCCTGCTCTCAGCGGCCCTCCTCGCGAGCCCCAGGCGCGTCGAACGGGCTTGCAGCGCATTCCGGAGCGTTGTTCTGCCCTGCAGACACCCGCTGCACGCCTGTTCGGCCCTGTTTCAGCGTGGGGCGGAGGCGGGAGGTGCGGCCGCCGCCGGCATGTTTGTGATCGGCCTTGCATGTCTAACACGCGCATTTGCCGGCCACTGCAAGCGCTGCGCATTGCGGAGCACGCCGGCCCGAGCGACCCCCCTGCCTGTGCTGCCCTGCCTTTCCAGTCCCTCGCCGGTGTGCCAGTAGCGCGCAAATTCGGGCGCGGAAACTTGGGTCGCGGGGCGGCTGCGCCGGATAGCAGCCCAGCCGCCACCGCCGCTCCCCACCGCCGCTCCGCCGCCCTCCCCGCCGCAGGATGAGGCTGCGCTCCTGGCGCATACTGCTGCTGCTGCTGGGCACAGCCCTGGCAGCGGGCCGCACCAGCGGGTGAGCCGCAGCAGGGCGCTGCCTGTGCCCAGTGGATGGGCTTGAAGCGCAGCTGGACTCGACCGCTCAAGTACCTGACAATTCAATTCCCCTGCACTCACCCTCCCCTGCTCCTCCCACTGCTGCCTTCCAGCCGCGCTGGCGGCGGCCCCAGTAGCAGCAGCAACACCAGCAGCAGCAGCAGCAGCAGCGGGAGCCAGGCCGCCAATGGCACGCAGAGCGGTGGCGGCGGCGGCATGGCGCAGCCGGCCATCATGGGCGGCGAGAACA
>VIYQ01005582.1:0-13710 GCA_009928355.1 Chlorella sp. CH2018 | reverse complement strand
CACCCACCTTGCGCGTGGGATCGTCGCACGTGCACGCCTCCTGCCCCGCAGTCACCAGATTGCTCTCATTGCCTGGCGGGGGAGCAATAACAAGGGATCTGTTGGCACCTGGCACCCGGGATGCTTCACAGCGCAGCTGTAGCGCCCGGAGCATGCAAGCCAGCACACGGCCCGCCCCCGCTGCTGCCGCACAGCGGCATGTCCCTGCAGCAGCAGCTGCTGTCTGCCCCGCACCGTTGCGCGTGTCCACAATCTCAATGTCCACCAGGCAGGGGCACATGCCCAGCACCTCCAAGTTGTACCGCGTCACTGCGGGCGGGCAGGGGCAAGCAAAGCAGGCAATATCAGGACCGAGGCATCGCCACTCTCGGCGTTGCTGTTTCAGCTGCAGCAACTGCCCATGCAGCGCCCGGCCGCAGGCCTCACAAATGCGCCCTCTCAAACGTCCTCAGCCCTCACCGGTGAACAGGTAGTTGTTGTCGGAGCCGTAGCGGTTGCGGTCGAGGTTGGTGGAGTAGTGCCCGCCCTCGCTGCAGCACAGACACAGGGAAGCAAGCAGGTGAGCAGCAGCGGATGAGCAGCCGCCAGCACTGGCCTATGGCATCAGCGTAGCAGCGCCTGCAGCAGCAGGGTGCAGCACCAGCCGGAGCGCAGGTGCTGCAGCGTACAATGCTCCTCATGCATGCGACAGAACCCTTCTGGCCGCACCCGTCGGTGAGCGAGTGGCGGCGCAGCTCATCTGCCACACGGTGTGTGCCAGTGGAAAGCTCCACCACCTTGGTGCGCCGCGTGTTGGTGGACAGGATCTGTGGGAGGGAGAGCAGAGGCAGCAGCGGAGGCAGGGGGTGAGATGTGCAGCAGCAGCGGCGGCAGCAACCCACTACGGCTGACAGCCAGTGCAAGCAAACCCATTGATAGCGGCTGCTGCCAGACTGCCGCCCACGCTTCGGGCGTCACCCTGCAACCGGCGGCTGCTCCCAGCTGTCCGACCATCGCCACCCCCCGGCCGCAACAGGTGCCGCCCTGGCACGCGCCTGCAGCACGTTGCGGGGCCGGTCCGTCCGGGCCGCCTCCACCCGCTGGATGGTGGCCAGCACCTGCAGCAACAGCATAGCAGCAGCCAAGTTGAAACAACAGCAGCGGTGCGAAGAGCGCTGCCGATCCAGGGTGGTGTCCAGCTTGTTTGCGGCGATGCTGCTGCTGTCCCAAGCGCCGCCGGATGGGGGGCTGGCATGGGGGCGCAACGATGCAGCCTGTCGGCTGCACCGCCGCCCCGCAGAGCTATAACAGCAGCAGGCGGCCAGCAGCAGCACTGGCCAGCGGCAGCAGCAGCAGCAGCAGCAGCAGCAGCTGGGAGCAGCAGCGGGCGCACCTGCAGGAAAGCAGATGTCACCGACGCGCATGCCTCGGTGTCTGCAGCAGACGCACGGGAGCAACAGCAGGCAGGTGGTCAGCAAAAGCCGCGTTAAGCTGCGCCTGATCTGGCACACAGCAATAATCAGGCAGCTGCGCAACCAGCAGCGCCCATACAAGCAACGCTGCCGGATGGGCAGAACGGGCGCCAGCAGGCAGCGGCTCCCGTTTGCCTAGCTCCCTCCCGGCAGCGACGGACCTTCCGGCAGGTCGGTGCCGTCCTCCAGCGGGCTGGTGTAGTGGGCCCACCGAAAGTGTGCTTTGTACCTGCAGGGACGGAGCCCAGGGGGACGAGCAGCGCAGTTCAGCAGCGCAGCGCGGGTGCGTGTTTCGTGCCGCCGCCACAACCTGCGCGCCGTCACGGTGGCGGTGGCAAACCCAAGCAGCGGCGCGCCTCGGGCAGCGCGTGCCAAGCGGAAGCAACATCCCCACGGGCTGCAGCAGGCAAGCAGGGCAGGGCGGGCAGCGTTCGGCGCCCCGGGCGCCGGCGGCTGGCGGCTGGCGGCGCTCACAGCAACTGGTTGTTGGTGGGCCGCGAGCGGCCCGGCGGCTTGGAGCCCCCGTTCATTGTGCGCGCCCCGGTGCCGGGCGAGAGGGTTGGGGCCTAGGAGGCGGGTGCTGAGGTGCGGCAGGGGGCTGGGCTCGGCCCCGAGCGCCTGCTGCCCGAGCGCTCGCCGCGGCTGGGGCCGTCAGAGGGTAGAGGGGCACGGGCTGCGCCTGCAGCAGGCACGCCAGGCCGCTGGCGGTGTCGTTGCGGCGCTGGGGGGTGCGCCGGCACGCGACACGACCGCCGGGGCCGCCTTGCGCGCTGCAGAAACACTTGCAGGGACGTGCGGATGCAGCCGAGACGGGCTGCGGCCGCAGGGGAGGGCGCTGCGCCGGCAACGGGGGTGGGGGCGAGGGTGGAAGTGCCGTGCGGCGCTCCTCTGCCGTTCGGCAGTGATGCTGTGGCCTTGGCACCGTCTGCCAGCGCTCTCGGGCCGCCCAGCGCCCGCCATGCGGCGCCACTCCTCCCGTGAATGCATCGACACTCGCGCTGCACGCGCTGTCGTTCCGTCCCCGGTGTCGACCGGCACGCCGTGGCAGCCCGACAGGGCCCGGATGGGCAGAGGGGGCTGGCGCAACTCTGCCGCTGCGTGGGCGGCCTGGGAGCTGCGCCGGGGCGTCTTGCAACTGCTCGCAGCATCCATGCAGCCCTGCAGACATGTGGACAAGCCCGTCCCTGATCCGCCGCCGCCGCCGCCGCCGCTGCCGCCAGCTTCCCCTTTTGACCAGTCCCTGCCCGGGGCTCCAGGCCCTGCAGCGGCAGCAACCCGGCAGCTCGCGAGTGCAGCCGGCAGCTCGCGAGTGTAGCCGCACTGCCCACCTCACTTTGTGCATGGCAGCTGATCGGCCCACACAGCTGCGTCCAGCAAAAGCGAGGTTCCCCCTCCGCCTGCTGCTTCCCACTGTGCCTGCCACCCAACCCTTCAGCCTGGCGGCCAGCATATTACAGACGCACTTCAAACAGGCCACTACTCTACCACGCACACGCAGCAGCAACAGCAGGCGCGGTCAGCGCTGCGCCGCATCCCCGCCGCTCAGGCTCGCTGCTGGCCCTCCGCCGCGGCGGGGCTCAGCACAAAGCCGGCCACCTGCTGGATGAAGTCTTGGTTGATGCCATAGTCGCGCAGGTGCTGGCTGTCCTGGCACGTCTGCCCCATAAACACCAGCTCCTGCGGCGCCTGCCGCTGCGCCAGCTGCCAACGGTCGGGCGGCGCCTCGGCATCGGCGGTCGCCGCCGCCGCCGCCAGCGCCCGCGCCTTAAGCTCCGCTATGCCTGTGTCGGGCGTGCACTCCAGCAGCTCAAACTGCCGCTTCTCCTGCCACCGCCCGCTGCGCACCTCCACCAGCACCTGCACCTGCACCAGTGGGGCCCATGGGGCAGAAAGAGTGTGTCGAGTGAGGCGGGAAGGCCGGTGGGCAAGCGGCGGGGGTGGGCGAGCCCCGCAGGCTTCTACGGCTTTGGCCGGTGCTTCATCATACCATAACTCACGCACCATGGTCTGTGAATGCGGCTGCCGGCCCAGTCAGCCGCGCGGCTTGCGACTGCTCGTCTCTCCGGGTCGAGAGCGCGGCTTGGTGCCTCAGATCAGATCCTTGCAATGCACGATCACTGCAGTCCGGCGCCCCAGGCCGCCAGGGGCTGCCAGCGGAGAAATGCAAGTTGCCAGCGAGGCAACCCCTCAGGCGTGCCGCATCCCGCCATCGCTCGTCAATTACAAACCTGACACTGCTCCCAAATGTACAGCGGGTGTTGGGGGCGGCCCTGGTGAGGGCCCGCCCCATGTTTGCGGCCCAGCACTCGCGAGCGCCCCCCTGCCGGGCCCAGGGCGCACCCTCCATGCTGCTGACACGCACCCGATGGCTACGGTGCGCTCCCTGGCGCCTGGGGCGGCAGGCAACCCTCATCGGCGGCGCCGCCGGCCCGCTGTTCGCCAGGGCCAAGCGCGGCGCGGCCACCAGCCCCAGCCCCCCATCCAGTGCAGACCAGGCCGCAGAGCAGACGGCGGCAGCGCCACAGCAGCCAGAGGACGCAGCAGCCCTGCCAGACCTGTCTCGCCATGTGCCGGCGGGGGAGCGGTGGCAGCCCGCCGCGCTGCCGCAGCTCTGGCTGGCGTTCAGCGACCTTCATGTGTCGCACAAGACGCGCGCCACCGCACTGGCGGTGCTGGAACGGGTGCATGAGGAGGCGGCGCGGCGCGGCGCGGGCATCCTGTTCCTGGGTGGGTGGGGGGCAGCGTCCGCTTGGGCGCTTGCTGGAGTGGCTGCTGTTGGGGCTTACGAGAATGTGACTGCTGTTGGGTAGATTCAAATTGGCTGCTGTTGGGGCTGGCCTCGTCTGCAACGCAACCCCTCCATGCAGCACTGCTGACCTGATTTCCACACTGCTGCTGACCTAGTGGCCGCACACCATGCATCGCCGTGGCCCCTTCTGGCTGCCCCGCCGCTTGCAGGCGACTTTTGGCACACGCGCGGCACGCTGCCGGTGGAACCGCTAAACGAGGTGGTGCAGCAGCTGGCGGCCTGGCAGCAGCCAACCCTCATGCTGCCGGGCAACCATGACCAGGTCGGTTGGCTTGGATTTGGCAGCCTGCCTTGTGGCTGTGTGCAGACCTTGTGCATTCTCCTCACTGGTCCCCTCCTTGACCAACAGTGACCCCTCCCACCCCCCGGCTCCATACCCTGCCCAGGTGTCGCTGGGCGGGCAGGTGCACGCGCTGACGCCGCTGGCGGCCGCCAACCCAGCCATCCATGCCTTTGACGGTGAGCGGACGGCAGGCCATTGCGTTCCGTGGCGCCCTGCAGCTGGCCCCCAGCAGCCGGCTCCCCGACTGCGGTGTGCATTTACGTGCACCGACTGTCGTCTCACATCAGCTCGCTCCCAACATTGGTCATCTTGATGCCTACTGTCTGCCCACATCAGCTCGCTCCCCAACAGCGCTGATCTTGTACGTGCCCTGATGGTCAACACCCAATCCCCTCTGTGACTCCCAGCAGGGCCCTCCCTGTTCCTGGATGCTCTCTGGCTGCCCTACCGCCGCGACCCAGCTGCCCTGGAGGCAGCGCTGGCGGCGGCGTCTGAGGGGCCGGCGCCGCTGCGGGCCGTGTTTGCGCACGCTGACATCGTGAGCTTGGCGCACATTCCCAGAGCATGCAGTGGTGTGCTGTGTGGATGAGCCTCGTTGAGCGCGCTCTGACCGGGGCCTGCTCACTGAGTGTGCCATGTAGTTCCGCTGAGCCCCTCTGCAACACTGCTTTGTTTTTTTATTGCAGGTGGGCGCCATGATGAATGAGGCCTACCAGGCACACGACGGCCTGCCGCCCGAGCTGTTCCCTCCCGCCATCCCCACATACACTGGTGGGCTGCTGTCTATGGGGTGCTGTTTGTAGGACTGCGGGTAAGCTTGTGCTTTGGCAGTTGAGGGCAGCTTGTGGTCAGCGG
This sequence comes from Chlorella sp. CH2018, assembly GCA_009928355.1. Lineage (NCBI taxonomy): Eukaryota > Viridiplantae > Chlorophyta > Trebouxiophyceae > Chlorellales > Chlorellaceae > Chlorella > Chlorella sp. CH2018. Next base: position 8,312 of record VIYQ01005582.1, on the reverse strand, counting down.
GTGTGGGGCTGTGGGGTAACACACGAACCCAGCTGCATACCTGCATGCTGCACAGCTCCCTGGTGCACCATACTTGCTTACTTGGCGGCCCTGCTCTCTCCCCTCCTCCCTTCTAGGCCACTACCACAAGCCGCACACCGTGGCAGGGACGCGCATCACTTACATTGGCTCTCCATACCAGGGTGAGTGTGCAGGAGAATCCTGGGTGCCTCTGGAGTTGCTGCGCAGGGTGTTGCTGGGCTGCTGTGCGGCTTCACTGCCACGTGGGCTCACCCGTGCATGTGATGTGCACTCTTGCATGGTGGCAGCAGCATGTTTAGGCAGCGTTGCGCCTGTTGCAACTGCCGGCCCCTTCACCTCTCCCCACCACACACACAGTCACTCGTGCCGAGGCAGGGCAGCGCAAGCGCCTGCTGCTGCTGGACCGTGCCGCCGGCTGGGAGGCGGTGGATCAGCTGCCGCTGGACGTCGGCCCTCGCTACTTTGTAGCAGCAGCTGCCCGGGTGGCGGCGCCTGCGGATCCCGCTGAAGCAGTGGCGGCGGCAACAGCGGAGGGCGCGGCGACCTCGGAGGCCGAAGCGGCTGCAGCGGGCGAGGCGTCCGCGGCTGACGAGGCGGCAGCTGCCGCCGCTACAGCAGAGGCAGAGGCGGCAGCTGGAGCACAGTATGAGCTAGAGCTTCCCGAGGGGCTGCGGCGGGGGGACCGCCTCCTGCTCACCCTGCCTGCCACGGCCGCCAAGCAGCACGCCAAGCAGCTGCGCAAGCTAGAGAAGCAGGGTGCGTGGGGCCGCAGGCTGGCAGCTGGGTTTGGCGGTTGGTGTGCGCTGCCTTGTATGCTCCGCCTGATGGCATCACGGCACAGGCCGGGTGTTGAGCGCGGGGTGGCAAGCCTCCCCCAAGGCCACACGTTTCCACCTTAATGGCTGTCTGCTCTTTGCTGCTCCCAACACCACTCCGTTCACCCGCCGGTCCAGTCTGTCTGCTCCACCCTGTGCAGGCATTGAGGTAGAGGTGTTCACCCCGCCCGAGGCGGCCGCAGCCCCACGCATCGCAGCCGCAGAAGGCATGGGTCCGCTGCAGGTGAGAGGGCAGGCTTCCTTGCATGCTTGATTAAAAAGTCCCTGCTATCTCTGAGCGGGCAGTTGCTTGCTGGTGCAGCCGGGGGGGCCTGTAGAGGTGACCGGGTGCAGCCGTCTGTCGGGCCGATGGGTGGAGTGTTCAGCCCGCTGGGTTTTCCCAGCTCACAGCTTTGTATCCTGTGTGTGCCCCGCATCTGCCACTCCCACCACCGGCTTCCTGTGCAACATTCCTGTGCCACAGCTGTGGAGCGAGTACTGCGCATGGCAGCGGCTGCCGCAGCCCGCGGTGGACGCAGGAACCGGCCTGCTGCGGGGCCTGCTGGGCGGCGGCCTGGGCGGCGCGCCGCTGGAGCAGCCGCACTCCTCGATCGAGTTCGAGGCGGTGGAGGTGGAGGGTTACTTCAGGTGAACAGCCAAGCTGTACCGAGAAAGTGTGTTGGAGTTGTATGGGCGTTGTTGAGTACAGCCCCACTTTTCGGTTGAGTTGACAGTTTGAGGCGGTGGAGGTGGAGGGCTACCTCAGGTGTCAACCAGGCTGTACTGAAACCAAGCTGTGTACTGAGAAGTGTGTTGGAGTTTGACGGGCGGTGTGTGTTCAGAATTTAGCCGCGCTCCTCGGTCCAGTTTGAGGCGGTTGGGGCGGAGGGTAACTGTCAGGTAAGCTGCCCCTGCCTCAAAGCATCCCCCCCTGTTGCCTGTCTGCTGGAACCCCCGAGCTTCTGTGATTGCTGTGTGGTGCGAGCTGCCACCCCGAATTGGCTTTGCCCTAGATGTAGGCCCTTCTGCGCACCGCATGTTTGCAGCTTCCGGGATGCGGTGCGCTACGAGCTGGGGCGGCGGGGTCTGGTGGTGGTCACCGGCCAGGTGCACGACACAGCTGAAGCAGGTGAGGCCGTGGGATCGTGTTGAAGCGGTGTTTGACGACACATGCTTGAAAAGACGGACGGCTGGGCCCTCTCGCGGCACGAGGCCGAAGTGGGCAGCTTGTTGAGTTGCATTGGGCCTGAATGCGTGTCTGTATGCATGCAGCAGCAGCATCGGCTGTCAGTGGCTGCCCGCCCAGTGCCCTGCGCCACTATCAAACCCCTGCTGCAGGCGTGGAGTCCAATGGCGCGGGCAAGACGGCGCTGATGATGGCGCCGCTGTGGGCGCTGACCGGCTCTGTCGACTCACGTGCCGAGGTATTACGCTGCGCTGCACTGGCTTGCAAGTTGCTCGTTTGTGCTCCCTGTACTGGCTGGCAAGTTGCTCTCGGGATGCCAGGGAGGGGGTGTGCAGGCCAGGTGGGTGAGCGGCAGTTGCTGTGCTGGGCCGCCGCCGCACTACAAGCGTAGCACATCGCACTTGTGAGTTTCACGTGGCACTGCGCGGCGGCTCCTCTGCGCCCAGCCTGTTTCTTCCTACTGCCCGCCCCTGTCTCCAACTTCTCTAACCCACTGTGACCAAATGCATGAATCACCAAGAGAGTGTCTCCGTGCCTATTGTGTGCAGGGCGCCAGCGCCGCCCGCCCCGTCCTGGCTGACATCATTCACGACGGCGCCAAGCGGGCGCGCGTACGGGTGGAGGGCAAGGTGAACGGAGCACCCTTTTGGGTGGAGCGCACCGCCAACAAGAAGTGAGCGCCGCAGCCGTGGCTGCAGTCGCTTTGGTTGTGTGCCGCAAGCTCGCCACAGCCTGCGCAGCCGCGACTCATTGCTGACCTGGCAGTTGCAGGCCTTGCAGGCGGCTTTGCAGGCCCTGCAGGGTGTTGTGCAGCCATTCATCCTGCAGCCCCACATGCTGGCACAGGCCGCCGCTCCCTCCTCTGCTTACCCTCCTCTGCTCACTCTGATCTGCTGTTGTGCGGTGCCATGGTGTGGTGCAGGGCATCCTCTGTTGCCTTCCACCTGAACGGAGAGGACCTGACCACCCAGGTGGGGCCTGTTTGATTCGTTTTTAACAATAAGAGGGGCTCAGCCCTTGATTTGAAATCAAGTTTGCCGCGCCGCAACCATGCCTGGGTGGCATGCCATCCATGCCGCCAAGCCGCTTGGAGGCAGCCCGCTGCCTCACAGGCGGGGAGAAGTTCTCCTAGCGTGTTTCTGGCGCGCATCGATGAGGCGCCGGGCTGCCAACATAGACTGTCCTTGCCTGGCCGGCAGCTTGGTTTCAGGGTGGCTGCGGAGTTCGCTTGGCTGCGCTGCGGGCCATGTGTGCCGGCATGCAGTGGCTGCAGTCCTCCCCCCTCCCTCACAACCCTGTCCCCCCACAGGAGAACCGGCTGACCCAGGCGCGCATCGACGAGGCGCTGGGCGCAGACCTGCTGGGCCGAGTCGTCTTCTACGGCCAGTCCGACATCACCGCGCTGCTGGAGGTGCGGCCAATGTTGTTGTGTTTGAACAGTCATTGGATTCATGAGCCTTGCCATAACAGCACGGAATGGTGAGAGGGGCTACGCGGCCGACCCAGCATCACCGCGCTGCTGGAGGTGGATGCGCGGATGGGTGGGTCGGTGGTCGCTGGTTGCAATTGCGAGCCTGGGCTTGACAGCTGACGGGCACACTCCTTCCCTTTCCAGGCCAGCGACCGCGCATTCAAACAGGAGCTGGCCAAGCTGGTTGACATGCGGGTGTGGGAGGCTGCCAAGGAGGCCAGCCGGGGAGAGCTGGGCCGCAGGTGGGTTTGCTAAGGCGACTGATGGGCGCTAAGCAGCTGCTTTGGCGGTCGTGCAAGGGAGCGAGGCGGACAGCCGGCGAGAGCTAGGCAGCAGGCGGGTGCTGAGGTTGACGGTGCTGGCACCTGCGCAACTGTCGCTGCTCATGCCCATCGCGTGCCGCCTCTGTGCGCCCTCACCTGTCGCTGCTTTCCAGCCCGGCCAATCCTAGTGCCACCACTGCACTGCAGGCGGGACGCGCTGCGGGATGCCGCCGCCACGCTTCGGGAGCGGCAGCAGCAGGTGGGCGCTCTGCAGGAGCAGCTGCAGGGGCTGCAATCGGCGGCTGCGGGGTGGGAGCAGCAGGCAGCAGAGGCGGCAGCTCAGCTCAGCCAAGAGGCGCAGCTGCTGCTGGGCCACGTGCGGCAGCAGCAGGTAGCAGCCGGTATAGCCGTCACTGCAGGCCAGCAGCGGGTGGCGCAGCTTGAATCGGAGGCAGCACAGTTGGCCGAGCAGGTGCGGCGGTTGGAGACACAGCTGGCGTCTGAGCAGCGGGGGGCCAGCGAGCTGGCGGCAGCAGAACAGCAGCTGGCTGAGCAGCAGGCACGGCAGCGGTCGTTGCAGGAGCAGCAGCAGCAGTGGTCACGTCAGCTGGGGGCTGCCTCAGCGGCACAAGAAGAAGCTGGCCGCCAGCAGGCCGCTGCTCGGGAAGCGGCGGCTGCCGCCAGCGCAGCCCTGACCGCCTTTCTGCGGCGCCACCCGCACCTGGCAGCCGGCAGCGCAGGCAGCAGTGGGGCAGCACAAGCGGAGCTAGAGGAGCTGTTGGGCAGGCAGCAGCTGATGAGCCGGGAGCTGCAGCAGGCAGAGAGCGAGCTGGCCGCTGCTCGGGAGGCGGCAGCAGCGCAGCGCTCCCGCCTGCAGGCCAAGCAGGAGGCAGCGCAGCGGGCACAGCAGGAAGCTGAGGCTGCTGCGGCAGCGGTGCAGCGGCAGCAAGCGGCGGAGTGGGCCATCGGAACGGCAGAGGCGCCCAGCTTGCAGGATGTGCAGAAGCGGCGGCGTAGCATGCAGCGGCGGCTGGCGACGGCACAGCAGCGGCTGGGCGCGGCACAGGGCCAGGCTCGGGAGCGGGCCCAGCAGCTGGAGGAGTATAGGGCTCTGGTTGGGAGCGGCAGCAGCAGCAACAGCGGTGACAGTGGAGAGGGCGCTCTGGAAGAGAATGGCGCAAGTGCAAGACAGGGCAGCAAGGGTGCAGGCATGGCCGTGCTGGAGCAGCAGCAACAACACGAGCACAGCACCGGGGCGGCAGTGTGCGACCGCTGCGCGCAGCCCATCAGCCCGGAGCTGTTCCGGCAGAACGTGGAGCGCCTAGAGGTGGCAGCTGCCGCAGCCGCTGCCAAGGCAGCCAAAGAGGAGCGCCAGATAGCAGAGCTGGAGCAGGCTGCTGCTGCACTAGAAGAGGAAGCAGCAGCGGCGGAGCAAGCAGCACAGCAGCAGGCGGCATTGGAGGCGGCGGAGGCGGCAGCTGCTGCGCGCGCCGCGGAGGCCGAGGCAGCAGCTACAGAGGCAGAACAGGCGGCGGTGGCAGCCCAGGAGCACGAAGCACTAGTGGCCGATGCACAGCAAGCGGTTGGCGGCCTGCAGGCGGCTGCCGCGCAGCTTGCAAGCGCCATCAGCATGGCAGAGGCAGCGGTAGAGCTGGAGGAGCAGCGACAGGAGCTGTTGTGGGAGGCAGGTGATGCTGCTCAGGCTGAGGCATCGGCAGTGCAGCGGCAGCAGCAGGCAGAGCGGCAGCAGGCGGAGGCGGCTGCAGAGCTCGAGGGCTTGGAGGCGGCAACAGCTGAGGCGGCCGCTGCAGTGGCCACCCTGCAGCAGCAGGTGCAGCTGCTGGGGCAGGGCCAACAGGAGGCGGCGCTGCTGCGCAGCCAGCAGCTGGCGGCGCAGCAGCAGCTGCGGCTTCAGCAGCAGCAGGTGGATGCGCTGGCCGACCTGGGCAGGCAGCTGGAGGGGGCGGCAGGAGAACTGGGGCAGCTCTGTGACAGCAGCGGCAGCAGTAGCAGCAGGGATGGCAAGCAGTCATCAGATCCGGCAGCAGCAGGGAGCTCAGACAGCAGCACTGCCCAGGACGTAGAGGCGGCGGCAGCAGCAGCTCGCAGTGTGCTTGGCGCTGCCGCCGACCTGCAGCAGCGCTGGCGGCTGCAGCAGCAGCAGCCCAACCTGCCGGCGCGCGACGCGGCGCTGGTGCAGCAGCAGCTGGGTGCAGCAGAGGCAGCGGTTGCAGAGGTGGAGCGCCGGCATGGCGAGCTGGAGGGCGAAGTGGCGGTGTGGAAGCAGGTAGGGGCGGGGTGCTTGCTTGCGGCTGGAGCGCTGCAGGGGTGTGATTCCAATCACGGCCGCCGCAGCATCGGGACCTGCCTTTGGAGTGTGCTGCAACGCACCGCCTCCTTCGCCTCACCTGTCCAACTACACTTGGGGCCCTCTGCTCACTCATTTATTGCCAGGTGGACGACGCGCTGCTGCCGCGCGGCGTGCCCAACTTTGTGGTTGAGGGGGTGCTGGGAGACCTGCAGGCGGCGGCCAGCCGGAACCTGGGGTGAGGCTTGCAAGCAGCAAATGACTGTGTGCGGAGAGGGGGAGGAGAAATAGGCAGGGAAGCATGTACGCCTGCGGGATGTTCCCCCTCAGTCGCATGCTGCTGGGATGGGCCTGCGCATGGACTGCAGCTCAAGACCTGGCCTCCAAGCCTCCGCAGAGCCCGGATCAGTTGCATGGCGCTTTTGGACTTGATGAGCTGATCAGCAATACTCATGAGTATTGCCCTGTAGGACTTGATGAGCTCAACCCGGCCCTGCCCTCGCTGCAGAGCCCTGACCAGCGGCATGACGCTGACGCTCAGCCCCTGCAAGCTGGCGGGAAAGCGCAAGGACGCTCCAGAGGGCGGCACCATTGAGCAGATTGAGAAGGCAAGAGGCACAGCTGCTGGTGGAACCAGTTGCATGCTGTGGCAGGGCAGCAGGGCAGGCTTTGCAAGCACGCCAGGGCTGGGGCTCCGTAGACTGAGGGACAGGAGCATGGCACACACTCCCGCCCGTCACTGCTACACCGCTGCTGCTTTCGCGCTGCCCACCAAACTGCTGCAGATTGTGCACGTGCGGCAGCCGGGCAGCCTGGAGATGCGGCAGCGCAGCGTGCGACAGCTGTCGGGTGAGTTGGAAGCACTGTTGTTGGATGTGTCTTATGAAGTGTGCATGCGTTGCTTTTGGGCTTTCACACAGTGTGCGGCACGATGCGCCAGCTGTCCGGTGGCAGGCAGGCTGCAGCCTGTTCTGGTGGGGATAGCAAAGGAACAACTAGGCAGCTGGGCGGATCAGCCCTGACGCAGCAAGCATTTGTCCGCGCCTTCAAGCTGAGCACTGCTTGATGCACCTGTTAATCTCCTGCTCGTCTACCACCCACTGCCCACCACGTCGCAGGCGGCGAGCGGCGGCGGGTCGCCCTCGCCCTCGCCCTCGGATTCAGCGAGCTGGCGGCGCAGCGTGGCCGCCTGCGCAGGTGCGTTTGTGTTTGCACTTGCTTTGGTACAACCGCCTGGCCGAGTGTGTTGCATTTCAGGCGTGGCAGTCGGATACCTGGCCGGGTGAGGCTACTGCCATTGCTTGGATGAACAAGCTCCCTTGCCTCCTTGCAGCAACCTGATTGTGCTGGACGAGGTGATGCAGCACCTGGACGGCGAGGGCTGCCTGCGTGTGGCCCAGCTGCTCAAGCAGGCGCGCACAGCTGGCTTGCTGGGTCGGGGACCGGACAAGGGAGGGACGTGTGGCCAGCGTGCAGGCTGCTGCGCCTGGGGTGGGCAGGCATCTGTTTGCAGCTGGTGCAGCAGGGGCGGCATGCACGAGGGCCGCGGCTCCCCGCCTGCCTGCTGCCCATGCCTGCCGCCCTGGCTGGCTGTACACCCACCTGTCGCACAATGCGACAACTGGCTCCCGGGTGGCCCACACCTCCCAGTCTCTGCCATGACCCGCACCTGCACGCTGTGCATGCTCCCTCCCCTGTCTGCCCTGCAGCTGCCCTACAGCAGCGTGCTGGTGGTGGCGCAGGCGCACTCGCTGCAGACTCAGGTGCTCACGAGCTCGCGATATCGATCGGGGGGCGGTGGGCGCGCTCGGTTTGCCCTGGGTCAGCCTGGTTGCCCTTGCCTGATTAGCCTTGGTCCTCTATCAGCCTGAGCCTTGCTTCCCCCGCCGCTCTCCCACGTTCTTCCAGCTGGCGCCCAAGTTCCCGGGGCGCCAGCTGGTGCCTGCACAACTCACACGTCTCCGCACTGCCACCAGACCACCCTGCCCCCTGGCCGTATCCTCCTGCCCCACAGGTGTTTGACGCAACAGATGTGGTGGTCAAGAGCGGCGGTCACTCGACGGTGGAGCAGGGCAGCAGCGCCGACGTCAGCTGACCACTGCTGGGGCGGCGGTGGGCGGTCCGCAATCTCATGTACATTTGGCAGGCATGTGGACGATTCCCTGTAATTAACTGGCGCTGCAGCTGCTGCTGAGAGACGTGTGCGGTCAGTTGCCAGCGCTTGGCAGACGGGTGTGTGGCGGCAGCA
>VIYQ01005580.1:0-11011 GCA_009928355.1 Chlorella sp. CH2018 | reverse complement strand
GCCGCCGCCCTGCTGCTGCCCGATGCCTGTCGCTCTCCTTCACCTCCGGCGCCCTGCTCTGTGTTGCCGCCGCGCCCTGCCCTCGCTGGCCCTGCCTTGTTTTATGGGGCGCTCCATGCAGCTCATACCCCCTTATGCTTGTGCTTTGCTGGCTCCCGGTGCGGGGCTCTGGTTGCACTCTGCTGCGCCATGTAGCACTCCCTGCCCTCCATGCCCTCTGCTCTCCCCAGCTGACAGCAACGCTTCTCGTGCCCTGCACCCAGCCTTGGTGGTGATTAACGATGGGACCACACGGGCACCCGGCCCCCATTGCTGTTCCGTTTTCACTCTGCATGGCACAGTCTCGTTGTGTTGTTTCCAGAGCCAGCATGCCTGTGGACCAGGCCCAGCCCAGTCAGTCAGTCAGCGGCACGCATTTCGCCACTCTCACCCCCCGATATTCGCGGCCTAGACACTGTAACCGCTTCGTGAAGTCGGCGGGGGGAGGGTCAGGTGGCGCGCTGACCCCATGCACTTGCCGCCGTTGCCGCTGCGCCGGTGCCGCCCGCCGCCTGCGAGCCCGCCAATGCTCTGGATGCACAGGCAGGCTGTCGTGCACGTATGCATCGGGAGACGCTCCCCCCTCACTCTCTGCGATCACTGGGCCGGTACAGTTGTCGTCCCAGCCATCTGTTGCGCCGCGTCCCGGACCCACGGCTGCAGCCCAGTTAGCACAATCCTGTGCCAAGAGCACGGGCTGCCGACCTGCCGCTGCCGCTGGCGGGCTACACTAGGTTCGAAGTGCACGGACTTTTTTTACGAAGTGAAATGACAATGACGGGATCTCGTACGAAAGCACAGGGAAAGTTGAAGAGGAAGCATGCATTCCACATGCAGTTCAGCCAACACCAAATGTAGTAGAGCCTGACCGAAGGGAGGCTCGGTCGCAGAGCAGGGAGACTTGCCAAGCCTGGTGCCGCGACTGATATGAACAGGCAGTGCTTACACAAAGAAGATGTTGGGGCGCAGGTGCACAGTTTGGAAGAAGCACCACAGCGGCAAAGTGCACACACTGCTGCAGCTGTGCCGGCACGCCACGCTCAGTGCTTGGGCCGGTGGTGGGCCTTCTTGCGCCGCTCATTCTCCGTCTTGCGCCCCGGCTTCTTCTTGGCCCAGTAGCTGCGCTCCTCCTGCAGCTTGTTGAACCGCTTCTTGCGCACCTACGGGTGGACGGGTGGCGTGGCAAAGGAGGCAGAAGTTGGCAAATGAGGAAACATAGTGTGGCCAGGCCGGCAGGCTTTGGGAGGAGCATGGAGCAAGCGGCACCGCTGCAGCTTACTACCGCATCGCGCATGAAGGCGTGCTGTGCAAGCAATGCCACCCAAGCAGCAGGTTACCGACTATTGAACATGTGTCGCCATACATGCTCTGGATAACTAGCCAATGCCCGGGTGCCAGGCAGCGCTGACAGCAGCTCCGAAAACTTGACCAAACTGACACGCGGCCCACCTGCGTCAGCCCCTCGTCCGCCATGATCTCCTCCGTCAGCGTTCGCTTGCGCTGTTTGTTGGTCAGCCGGCCTGTGCATGAGAGGTGGTGGTGGGAGAAGCAGCAGGGTAAGCAGCTTGACAGGCGGGCAGCATCGCATCCAGAGGTGTGCTGTGCTTGGCGGCAAGACAACGGCATGGGCAGTGCCGCATTCCTTGCTTGCTGCCCCACTCAACATGCAGCGCTGGAAATGGCTACAAGGCCCGGCAAAGCGCCCGAATGCAGGGCTATCACGCACCCGAGTAGTAGTCCGCTGCACCCTCCACCACGGTGCCCATCTGGAAGTACTTTGGGAATTTGGTGTCGTCCAGCTTCTTGTAGTGTGCCTTGGGGTCCAGCGCGCCCCTGCGGACGGAGCGCAGGGCAACCGGAGGCACATCACGGCATGGCATTGCGGCACACGCCCATGCATCTGCCCTGCCTTGCAGTGCCACCAAGTGCCACCAAGGGCACCACAGCTACACACCAGCAATCCGGCAAGCACCACACACCAGCAATCCGGCAGAGCACAGAGCAGCAAACCACACGGCCCGCACCTGAGGCGCAGCATGCGCAGGTCCGACTTGACTTCATCGGTGATCTTGGTGGCGGGCAGGTCAAACCAGCCCTTGCCGGCGGTGTCGGGAGCGGTCTTGCGCGCCGCCTTTGCCCGCGCGTGCTCGTCTGGCGGAGGCACGTGCAGGCTGTCCTTCCCGCCGCGCCGCACGACATGCACGCCGGGCACCCCTGCAGCTGCTGCCGCTGCAGCAGTCTGGCCGCTGCTGCCGCCGCGCTGCCGCTGCTGCTGAGGCCCCATGCCCGGCAGCGTCAGCTCTGGACGCCAGCGCAGGTGGGCAGGCACGTGGTGCCCCTGCTCATCTCCCTCGCTGTCGCTGCCTTCATCGCTGCTGCCGTGCCCGGCGCCAGCTGCCTGCTGCTGCTCCTGCTGCTGCCGGCCCGCTGCCTCTGGCTCTGGCTCAGGCTCCGAATCCGACTCGCTGCTGCTGCCGCTGCCGGCACCGACGCCAAAGGCGCCGTCCAGGGCTGCAAACATCTGCTGCGCTAGCAGGTCCACCACCGCTGCATCCGCCTTGAGCGGCTCGGCCTGCCCTGCGGCTGCTGCATCGCTGCCATCCTCGGGTGCTGCCCCTGCCGCCGCTGCACCCGCTGTCGCCTCTTCTTCTGCAGGTTCAGCAGCGTGCGCTGCTTCGCCCTCTGCCTCCTGCTGCTGCTGCTGCTGTGCTGCTGCCGTGGCAGCGGCAGCAGCTGCCGTGCCGGAGCGCCGCCGAGCTCGTGGGGCTTCATGCTCGCCCGTCCCCTCCTGCTCCTGCTGCTCCTGCTGCTGCTGTGCCGCCTGCTGCTCGTCTGCCTGATCCTGCTCTTCAGCGATGGCCTTGAGGGGCCGGCGCGAGCGAGCCGCCCGGGCCGAGGCCGGCGGGGCCTTGGCTGCCGCCGCCGCCGTCGGCGTGGCGGCGCCCCTCAGCCGGCCGCTGCGGCGAGGCGTGGGGGCCGCGCTGTTCACCTCTCCCGCGGTGGCCGCAGTGTCGCCGTTGCCCCCATCGGCGCTGAGCACCGAATGACTGCGAGTGGACACCATATTGGCGCCGTGCAGGCGTCCCTGGCGGTGCCGCAGCTCACAGAACAGCTATGCAGGCCCGTGCAAGTGTCAGGAAAGCGGAGGCGCCCAATGCATGCACCGCCTGGCGCCGCTAGCAGCACGCACTTCAGGCCCCTTCTCCCCTCGCAAGCAGGGCGCTGGGCAGGCCAATCGGACGATCGCACCAGCATTCAGGCTTGCCCCACATTGCTTTGGACTAGTCACTGACCCGCCAGGCGCCGCAAGGGCGCGCTTCACAGTCAAGGCGCAGCCTGGAGGGCACCAGGAGCCGCAACCATGAGCCAGGGCGTGTTTCAGCCCGTGGGTAAGCTGTTTAAGGGGGCGCCAGGGCGCCAGAAGCCGCCCAACTGCAGCGGCGGTCAGCGGCGGCGGCGGCAGCGGCGGCGGCGGCGTTCCCTGCCCTGACCGGTCCCCCATCCCCACGGCACGCTGGTGTGCAGGCCAGAAGCGGCTAACCAACATTGCGGTGGTGCGCATGAAGAAGCACGGCAAGCGGTTTGAGATCGCCTGCTACAAGAACAAGGTGGTCAACTGGCGCAACGGCGTGTGAGCTGCCCGCAGGGGTGGAGTTGGATGCGGGCTGCCTACACCAGCTGCACCTTGCCCAAGCAGGGGCGCACGCCTGCATGCTGTGGACATGCTGCAGACAGCAGGGGCGCGACGCACTGCCAGCTGCACTGCCTCCTTCACTGTGAGCTGCTGGGCCTGGCTTCCAACTGACGCGTGCATTTAATCATACCATGTGGCAGGGAGAAGGACTTGGATGAGGTGTTGCAGACCACTGCTGTCTTCTCAAACGTCTCCAAGGGCGTGCTGGCCAAGCGTGAGCGGGAGCGCTGCTGCCTCACGCTGTGCTAGCAGTGCACTGGTGCCTTGCTGCCCTGTGGCAAGCTTGAAGCTTGAAGCGTGTTGGTGGGGCGGCACGGAATCACGAACACTTTCGTGAATAGCAATGGAGGGCTGTGCCCACTGCACCCCCAGTCTGGCAGCTGAAGCTGCCGCCGAATCGCCGCCTGCAGGGGAGGACTTGATGGCGGCGTTTGGGACGGATGACCAGGAGGCCATCTGCCTGCGCATCCTGGCTGAGGGAGAGCTGCAGGTGGGGCCTCGGGCATGCCTTTGCCTGCACACAGCCCAGCACCCGTTGATGCGGAGAGGTGCATGGGTGGCTGCGACAGCATCGCTCCAACCCTACTGACCCATCGCTTCTGCGCTTCGCTTCTGCGCTCCCGCAGGTGTCGGATAAGGAGCGCAAGGTGGAGCTGGACACGCTGTTCCGCGATGTCGCCTCCGTGCTGTCCGAAAAGTGCATCAACCCAGAGTCCAACCGGCCATGTGCGTGGGGGCCCGGCAGGACTGCTGCTGCCCCTGCGGGTGTTGTGTGGGACAACCTGAAATGCATGGCAGTTCTCTCAGGACAGCCGCTGATGCCTGCTGCCTGGCCCGCCTGCTGCTTGGCCCGCCTGGGCTGTGGACGCGCTGTCTTGTTGCCTTGATTTGGCCCACCATCCAAGTTCCAAGCCTCCCTGCAGACACCATTTCCATGCTGGAGCGTGCGCTGAAGGACGTGCACTTCTCTGTGGACCCCAAGCGGCCCGCCAAGGCGCAGGCGCTGGAGGTGGGGAGGGTGCATTCGTTTGTGGAGAAAGGTGGTGGGGTGCGCGTTGCAATCAGCACGCGCAGCAGGGGGCTCAATGGCACATGTCGCTGGCACATGTCGCCTGCCCGGCGCCGCTTCATCGGGTGGCCTGTGTCCTCTGCTGGCCCATAATTTCCCCAGGCGCTGCCGCTGCTGAAGAGCCGGTTCCCAATCGAGCGCGCACGCATGCGCCTCAAGCTGCTGGTGCCGCTGGGCTGCAAGGACGAGCTGCTGGAGCTGGTGCGGGCGCAGGGCGGTGTGCTGGAGGAGCAGGACCTGATAGGTGGGTGGCGGGATCGTTGCAGTGAGTTTTCCTGGCATGGGGAATTTGGACCTAGCAGGTGGGCATTGAAAAGTGGCATGCCAATTGTGCAGAGTACGCTAAGCCGAGCTGAGCAGCCCAGTTGAGAAGGAGCAGTGATGCATGGGAGGGATGGTTGGGCTGCACTTTGGCTGGGGGCACTCACATTATCCCCTGCCCGCCTCCTGCCCACCTCACAGGCTCCTCCTTCTCGCTGGTGTGCCTGGTGGAGCCCGGCATCTTCCGCTCAGTGCACTCGTTTATCCAGACCTCCTCTGGCGGCTCTGGCCGGCTGGAAGTGCTGGCGCTGGCAGCCACCGCAGAGGTGGATCCCGAGGCAGCGGTGGCGGGTGCAGCGGCAGGCATGGAGGGGCTGGGCCTGGGAGGAGGCGGCAGCAGCAGCCGTGTGCCACAGCACCACGGCCTGCAGGCGGCGGCGCCCGCGGGACTGAGCACCAGCAGCGGCTTTGTGGCGGCGGCTGCACCGGCTGCGGCGCCGGCGCCGCGGGCTGCAGCACGCGGCGGTGCAGCGGGCGGCGCCACTGTAGTGTGGCCCCGTGGCCCGGTGGCGGAGCTGCCTGAGGAGCATGCCTCGCGGCGTGAGCGCTTTGCTGAGCTGGACGGCCTGCAGCCGGGGTGGATGGTGGAGCTGCGCACACGAGGCGAGGGCGGCACCATTGACGCCGTGTTCTTCAGCCCGGGCGGCGAGTGTGTGGGCGCGTTTGCGAATGCGCGGCGCCAGGCGCTCAAGGCCTCCAAAGAGGCAGCGGCTTAAGCGCTGGCACACATGCGTAGAGCCATGTTAGATCGTAATGTGTGTAACAATTACTCCCTGCGAGCCAGGGCTGTGGCCTTGCCAGTGCCTCAGGGTGGCAATGTCCAGCGGCCTGCTGCAGCTGCACCCAGGAGGGCGGCAGCGCAGCATGGCACTGGCAAGCGGCCATCGGTGCCATCGGCACATTCTTCGTCCCAACTGCACAGCTCACAGTCAGGATCAGAGGCTCGGCGAGCAAGGGGAAGGCAGCGGCAGGCAGCTATGCTCCGCGCCCTGCAGCAGAGCCTGCGGGGCGCCATCCGGCAGCAGGCGCAAGTGGTGAGTGTGCATTATCTGTTCAACCGCTCCCGGCACCCTGCGCACGCTGCTGAACGCCCAGCATCCCCGCCCCGCTGCAGGTGTGCGAGCGGCTGACGTCCTCGGCGGCATGCAGCTCTAGCGGGCGGCTACCAGAGCCGCAGGGTGGGTCGCCTGCGGCCCGCGCCTTTGGGTTGCACGCTGCCGCCACTGCCGCCACTCGCCCCTCGAACCCCGCCTGCCGCTGCAACTTGGTTGTCCCTGCTGATGCGCTGCAGGACTGGCGGGGCTTGGAGGCCTGTGGGCACAGATACAGAGCCGTTTCGCCAGCAACACCAGCTCGGGGCTGAAGGTGTACAAGCCCACCACGCCGGGTGCGGACCGCTGTGGCTGCCGCAGCGCGCATGGAGCAGCTGGGATGGGGATGGGGGGGCTGCACATGGCTGCAGCACCACAGCCGCAGTGTTTGTCACTTTGCAAGTAAGTGACATGGGTATGCTTGCACATGGCCCCACCCTGCAGGCTTCCGCGGCCGCATCGTCACATCGCGCAAGGGCCTGTGGAAGGGCGGCCCGTTCAAGCCGCTGACTGAGGGCCTGTCTCGCAGCGGCGGCCGCAACGCGCACGGCGTGATCACAGTGCGCCACCGCGGCGGCGGCCACCGCAAGGTGTACCGCCACATCGACTTTGCGCGGCCAGAGGGCACGGCGGCAGCAGTGGTGCAGCGGCTGGAGTATGACCCCAACCGCTCGGCGCGCATTGCTCTGGTGAGGCCCTGTGCAGCAGCAGTGTATAGTACCTGCTGGTTTTGACCACTGCCTGCTGCTGTGGTGCGGTAGCTGCCCAATCAGCAGCATGCAAGCGCTGCTGCCTGCATGGCAACTGCCCGAGTGTGTCGCTCTGCGCCCATTGCAGGTGAAGCACAAGGGTGTGGCGGCGACAGCCCCGCTGCACCAGCAGTACTCGTACTACCTGGCGCCCCAGGCAAGCGCGCTGCCAAACAATGCTGATGCTGATGCTCCTGCTGCTGCTGCAATCAGCCGGCGGTGCTGCCAATGCTGCCAACGCCTGCTCCAGGCCAGCCCCCAACAGTTTGCAGCTGTTGTGCACCGCTGAAATGGTACCTGTCCCCCGCTGCCGCTGCTCATCGCAGGACGTCAACGAGGGCGATGTGCTGTTCTCGGGCGCCGATGCGCCCATCCGCCCGGGCAACACGCTGCCGCTGTCTGCAATCCCGGTGCGCCTGATGTGCACCGGCATGCCCTTCATGCCGCTTCCCAATGCCTGCATCTAGCATTGCAGGTTCTTTGCGGGGCTTAGTTGGTGAGGTGCATGTGCGCGCCGTTTCCTCCGCAGGTCGGCATGTCGGTGCACAACATTGAGCTGCGGCCAGGCGCAGGCGGCCAGCTGGCACGCTCTGCCGGCACCTTCTGCACCCTCGTGAAGAAGGGTGGGTGGGGTCCCTGGCTGGGTGTGGCGCCTGAACAGGTGTTGTGCCGCCGGCGGCAGCTGTGCTTCAGCTGGTGAGATAGATGGCACTGTGCAGGGCAGACAGTGATACATCTAAGATGGCATCATGTGCCCATGTGCGTCCTCCCACAGGCGACGACGGCTACAGCGTGCTGAAGCTGCCCAGCGGCGAGCAGCGGTTGGTGCTGTCCAGCTGCATGGCCACCATCGGCGTGCTGTCCAACCCGCAGGTGGGGCAGCCAAAAGGGCGCAATCAAGCTTGCTTGCTCCATGCAGTGAAGTGTCATCATCCTCTGCTGCGTTGCTGGATTGCGCCGCTGCCGTTGGGAGTGCTGCTTGCCTTGATGCAGCACTTCACACACACCTCCCCCTTGCCGCCTTGCCCTCTCGCCCGCAGCACAAGAACACCAAGCTGGGCAAGGCGGGTGCGGCGCGCTGGCTGGGGCGGCGGCCGCGCGTGCGCGGCATTGCCATGAACCCAGTGGACCACCCGCACGGTGGCGGCCGCGGCAAGAGCAAGGGCCGCATCAGCCAGACGCCGTGGGGCAAGCCGACCAAGGGCTATCGCACCCGCAGCAACCCGCGCACCGACTGGGTGAGGAGGGTGGAGGGGGGGCTTGAACAGCAGTGGTGCACAGTCGAGAGGCTGATCATCTTGCAGGGTTGTGCACACCCTCCTGCTTAAAATTGCTGTCATATCCCATCGACTTGCGTGCAGGCCATCCGCGTCAGCCGGCACAAGGCTGCCCGCTCGTAGAGCTGAAGCAGCTGGCACTGGGAGCGGCACTGCAGGCGGCAGCGGCGGCCTGACGGCTGCTCAGCCTGTTGCAGAGCTGCTCCAGTGTGCATTACATGACAGTCCACCCGCATTGCTTGTAACACATGACCCCGGCCGGAGGTAGACATGTGCAGTTGCGGCCGGCTGCACGCAGAGAGCGGCAGCGCAGCGCCCGCGCAGCGGCGGGGCCTGTGATACTCCATCTATCACGCCCCGTGCGCACCGCTTTACATCTTACAGCAGATCTCTCCACTCAAATCTAATCCTGGGGCGGCTACAGCGGCTCGCAGGGAGCAGCACGCTTGGCTCCCGGCCTTGATCCCACAGCTGCGCTGCACCGGAGGTAAAACACAGGTTCTTGTGCCCTGCCCGCGATCGGAACCGCTGCGCGCCGCACCAGCCTGCCCCTGCGCAGGGCAAGCCCCGCGAGGCGATGGCGGCCAGGCGGTCGGTGGGCGCCCGCTGGGTAGGCCTGACTGACATCGACATTGCATGCTATCTGGAGAGCGATGAAGACGACGCCTGGGCGGCCGAGGTGGGCGGCAGCCCAACCAGCTCTGCCTGTGACCGCTTCAGTGCCCGCGCTCCTCTCGGCCTGAAAACGATCCCAAACATGATGCCGAGCCTTCAGCAGCGGCGGGAGGCTCGCTCGCCGCCATTCCGGTGCCGCCGCCGCCCCCCGTGCCTGCTCGCTCGCCCGCCGCCCTTGCTGAGCCCGTGCCGCACTTCCCCTGCCCTGGATGGCGCAGGAGGTGCAGGCGGCGCTGCTACCCGCAAGCCAGCCTCGGTTTGTATGCCTGCTGCGTGCATCCGTGTGGCGCGGCCCACTGGAGGGCTCCAGCGGTGACGCATGCCGTGTGGTGAGCTGCGTGCGGTGCAAGCGTTGCCATAGTGCACACCTGCTATGCACATGGATGGTGCCATTGGCTGCACCCGCCAAAGTGTGAGCAAGGAGGCAAGTGGCCCTGGCGATGAGAAACGGTGCTCTTATGACTCGTCGCAGGTGCCACCGAGCCGGTGGGATGTGGACCGCGGGTGGCCGGGCGAGGGCTCCGCACCCAAGCGCTTTGGCAGCTTTGTGGAGGGGGCCGAGCTGTTCGACCCCGCCTTCTTCGCCCTGTCTCCACAAGAGGCGCGTTAGCTGACAATGGGAGCTTGTCACTCTGGGTTGCCTTGCACCCTGCTGACCGTGCGGCAACGCGGCGCGCCAACTGCCCCCCTCACCACCCCGCCCCACCGCGCCGCTGCTCGACACAGGCTGGCGCCATGGATGCCCAGCAGCGCCTGCTGTTGGAGGGCTGCTGGGAGGCGCTGGGGCGCAGCCAGCTTGCTGCGGCAGGTCCCCAGCCAGACCCAGAAGCATCCAGGGCGGTTGCAGTGGCAGTGGGCATCAGCTATACCGAGTATTACCTCAACTCGGTGCACCAGGTGAGAGGGAGCAGGGCAAAACTACTGATGTGGCAGCACCAAATCTCTGAGTCCACAGCTGCGGTGCGACTCGTACCACCATAGGCATGCAGGGCAGGCAGGCAGTGACACGCCGAAGTTCTCTGTCCGTGTGGCCATGTGGCGTGCTGACACCCCCGATTCTATTGGTGCTGCGCAGGGCATGAGCGCGTACACTGCCACCAGCGGCACGCTGTCGGCGGCCTGCGGCCGCCTCTCCTTCACATTCGGCCTGAAGGTGGGGGATGTGGGCCATGCACTGCGGCGCGCAAGTTGCATCGCTCATCTAGCACCCTTCTGCTTTCGATCTGCGCACCAACACCCATGCTTCGCCAAGGCCCTTCTCCATTACGTCTATGTATGATTTGATCAACTCTGTGCGCAGGGCCCCAGCGTGAGCATCGACACGGCCTGCTCCTCCTCCCTGGTGGGCGTGCACCTCGCCTGCTCCTCCTTCCTCCCCGACGGCTGCCCCCGCGCCCTGGCAGCTGGTGTCAACCTGACGCTCAGGGCTGAGACCACCGCCGTGCTCAGCAAGGCTGGCATGCTGGCTGTGGACGGGCGGTGCAAGACCCTGGATGCAGCAGCCGATGGCTACATGCGGGGAGAGGCATGCGTGGTTCATCTGCTGGAGGCAGAACTGCAAGGCAGCCCAGAGGGCAAGCCCTCCAGCCCAGCAGCAGTCGTCCTTGGCACGGCGGTGAACCAGGACGGCCGCAGCAGCAGCCTGACGGCGCCCAACGGCCCCAGCCAGCAGGCCGTCCTGCGGGCCGCCATGGCCTGGCAGGAGGTGGCTGCAGCTGAGGTGGCAGTCCTGGAAATGCATGGAACTGGCACAGCTCTGGGCGACCCCATCGAAGTGGGCGCAGCCTTTGCTGTCTACCAGGCAAGCTGCTGTCCCTGGAGTGCTGCTGGATGGATGGGGGCATGCGAGGCATGCGTGCAGCATCACACATACACAACAGCTTGCTCTTATTTGCAGTACACAACAACCTGTTCGTTCCTATTTGCTGCTATCGTGCCTCCCGTGCAGGTTGCGGCCACCCCTCAGCCGCTGGAGCTTCAGGCCGCCAAGTCGCGTTGCCTGCACTCGGAGCCTGCGGCGGGTGCTGTGGGTCTGGCCAGCCTGGCGCTGCGCCTGGGGTCGATCGGCAGGTGCTTGCCAGGGGCCAGGGCTGGGG
>VIYQ01005564.1:0-21380 GCA_009928355.1 Chlorella sp. CH2018 | reverse complement strand
ACGCTGTGCCCAACCTCCCCCTGGCCCGCTCCGCCACGCTGTGCCCGCCCTGCAGGGCTTCATGGTTTCTTGGGGCCTGTGGAAGCCCTCCCCTGCCGGCACCCAGATCACCATGGGCGTGTGGGGCGTCCTGGCCTTCATCTTCTTCCTCCAGGCAAGCCACACTTGCAAGCCCCGCCAGCGACGTCCAGCGGCCCGGGCCGCCTCAGTGTGTGCCGCCTCGCTCATCCAGCACCAGCCCAGCAGCAGCAAACGCCCTCCTCCTCTCGCCCCTTGAGCTGACAGCTTCCCTGGGTTCCATCTTTCGATGCGCCTGCAGTCGCTGGTGGCCAACTTTGTGCTGTCCCTGCTGTTCATCGCCACCGCCATCCTCTTCTGGTGTGTGGCGGCCCAGCAGACCCACCCCTCCGTCGTCAAGGGCACCGGCTGGTTCGGCTTCTTCGTGGGCTGCCTCTCCATCTATGCCGGCGCCGCGGTGTTCTTCATCGAGACGTACGGCAGGGTGAGCCTGTGTGTGAGCTTGAGCGTGGCTTGCTTGCGAGCTTTCCATTACTGATGGGTTGGATGCACCCCACGTGGGCTGTGGTTGGGGCTCGACTGCCAGCCTTCCACTAAGCTCATAAGTGTGAATTGCATGGGGCCACGGGGGCTGCCTGCCCCTGGCATGCAGCTGCCGCCACTGTGCCGGCTCCCTGCCCTGCCTCTGCCGCCCCTCCCGCCTCCCCTGCTCACACCTACTCCTGGTGTTGCCCATGCCACCCTGGCCGGCTGCAGGAGATCCTGCCCCTGGGCACCTACAACTGGCAGTCTCTGAAGAAGCGGGGGGTCAAATTTGGCCCCATTGGTACCAAACGCTTTGCCGACGAGCGCAGCTCGCAGGAGGTTTGAAGCGCTCTCCTGTCATCAGGCGGCGGCGCCCGGCAGCAGCGGCGGCGGACGGCAGCATGCTGGCCTGCCCTGTGACAATATCTATGGTTGATCCTCTTATCTAGTTAACAGCATACGTATGAAGCTAGTGACTGACATGCGCATGCATGTAAAGCACATCGTGGTTTACAGAGGGCATGCAGCAGGAGCGCCGCGACATCGGCAGCGACGGTGCCGCCAGCGGGGCGGTCGGAGCGGAGGGCATGAGAGGGCGCTCTTGCACCACCGGCGGCATTCAACCAGCTGCCAGATTTACACCATGTCCTATGCAGCGGTCTCCGTCGCGCCTGCTCGCGGCCAGGCTTGCGGCTGGCCCACACAGGCGGCAGCAGCGCGGCGCGCGCCTGCTGCCCCGCTTATACGCGAATGCGAAAGCAAACCAAGCGGCGAGGCGGCCTGTGGGCGGCACCGGCTGCCGCCGCCTGTGCAGCGGCGGCAGCACTGGCGGCGGCGGCGCAGCGGCGCGGCCTCCCTTGGCCGCCACGCCTCCCCTTGGGCACCACAGGCAGCTGCCACTGGTGCAGCTGGAGTCACTGATGACCTTGTGACCTTTGAGGAGGTGCAGCAGATAGCCCGGCTGCGGTGAGAGCGACGGCCAAACCCCACTCTGCTGGCTTGTGTGCCGCAGCACGCTCGCTCATCTGCCACCCCTGCCAGCCGTGGCTGTCACAATGTGTTGAAGACTAACACCCCACTTCCACCTGACGCCCGGTTCCGCAGGGGGCTGGAGATCAGCCTGAAGACTCTGGGCCCCGCCTACCGCATCGTGTGCCGCGACGCAGCGGCCCCCAGCAGCAGCAGCAGCCGGCGCAGCAGCACTGAGCTTGCGGCGGAGGAGGCGGCGGCAGGCGTGGGCGGCCCCGGCCGCGTGCTGGCCGTCACATCTGGCTTCCTGGTGCCGCCGCTGCGGCTCATGCACTGCGACACGCTGCAGGTGTTCACCCGCGGCCTGCGGGGAGAGGAGGGCTCGCGGGCGCGCGGCGGCGTGCTGGGGCTGGGCCTGCTCATGGGGGCAGCCACCTTTGCCTTTGGCCGGGCAGCGGGCTGCACCAAGGCCGAGATCCTGGCCATCAATGGTGGGCTGTGTGCTTGCAACCTGCGTTCACTGTGTGCGGCTGGCTTGGTGCTGCTGGTTGGGCGTGGCAGCGCCCCTGCTGCTGGCATGTGCTCTTCGCAGCTTGGTTTGCCTGCTTTTGACTGAGCACCGAACAACCCAGCGACCTGCCACTCGCCCATCAGCTCCCGCCCTGCACCATGATCACCCTGCAAACCTGCCCTCTTCCACCCACTGCAGATGAGGATGCCTGGCACGAGCGCCTGGTGTCCTACTACTCCCGCTTCGGCTTCCGCCCCGTGCGGGTGGTGCGCGGCGACTCACTGGGCGACCTGCCGCACATGCTGGTGTGGGGCGGCGCCGGCACGGTGCGCTGGGGCGGCAGGGGCAAGCTGTGGTGGCAGGATGAAGGGAGGGGGCACGGCATGTGCGGCAGTGTTGCATGCTGAGCTGGAGCGGGAGGAGGGATGTGCTGCGCAGATGCAGAAGGGGCAGAGGCTGCTGTCACATGGCGTGCGCTGCTGCTGCATGTCAACCTTTCGGGTTTTTCCCTTGCCTATACCATGCAGCGCATGGATGCTGATGTGGAGGGCATGCTGCGGCGCTGGAGCGCTGCCGTGCGCCGTAACACAGCGGCGGCGGCGGCAGGGGCTGGAGCAGCAGCAGCGGCGAGGGCAGGTGCTGCGGCAGCGGCAGATGGAAATGCTGCTGTTTGAGCACGCTTTGAGCTGTTGAAGTAGCGTGTACTTGGCTGCTTGCTGGCAAGTGGGCACTGGATGAATGAAACATCCCCTGCAAACCGCACCTGTGATTGAAAACTTCAGAAACAGCAGTGACCGGCAGAAGGGGATGTGAACAGCTGGTTCATGCATGGCAGCAAACGGAGGCCGCAAGGATTGTCACACACGCTGCAGGTCAACAGCACAGGGCAGTCTGGGAAGCAGATGCGGGGGCTGCCACATCAGCGCTCGGATGCGGAGCCCACCCCTTCTTCTTCAGCTCTGCTCGAGTGTTCTGGCCCACGCACTACACACAACACCGCCATGGACGAGCAGAAGCCTCCAGCCCAGGGCGCGCCCTTGGACCAGGCGGCGCTGCTGCACGCCATAGCCAACGGCACAGCTGCAGTGCAGGTGGTGATGGAGACCATGAAGCCCCTGATCGAGAACCTGCAGGAGGAGAGGCACGAACAGCGGGCGATGACGGCACAGCTCATCGCAGAGAGCCAGCAGACGCGGGCCGAGTTGCAGCAGAGCCGCGCTGTGCAGCAGAAGCTGCTGGAGGCGCTGCAGGTAGGGCCGAGGGGGCGTGGACGGCGCGGCAGTGTTTGGCTTTCGGCAGCGGCGCCTGCAGCGTTGCGATCCTCCTGTCAACTCCTTTGTAGCCATCTGTGCATCCTGACCTCAAACGTTCAAGTTGAGAATGTATCGGACAGGCAAATGCTGGGGGCTGGCCTACTCCAAGGCAAACAATGCCACAGCAGCAGAAGCCTGGTGGGCACCCGTCGCCGCTCCCTGCGCCGCAGGTGCGCCAGGCGCCTGCCCTGCCGGCTCCAAGCCAGGCGGACAACGACCAAGGCGCCGCTGCACACGTGGCTGCTCCTGCCGCCTCTGGTGGTGCCATGCACGCGCCGGCTGCTGCGCGCGCCGCCGGGGCGGCAGCCGAGGAAGACGAGGCGATGGTGCTGCTGCCCAGTGAAGGCATCGTCAAGTACCGGTGAGCAGCCTGTTGCCCACAGCTTTGTGTGCGCAAGCAGGGAGCTCCAGGCCAGCTGCACAGCCTGCAGCGTGGCACGTTTGCTGAAGTCCTATGTCCGACCCCCTGTCCGCCTGCCCGCTAGCACATGCTGCCGTCCAAGCCAGGCCTACCCCTCCCCATCCCACCCACAGCTTGTGACCCACCAAAACCGAGGCGTGACCCACCATCAAGTACACCAACGCCCACATGCATCAGGTCCCACAACCGTGCCGCCCACCTGCTCTCACATGTCCCGCAGGCTGCAGAAGCACGTGTACACACACTACGTGGGCGGGCAACTGTACAAGGCGCCTAACCTGCACCTGGGCACGCTGCGCCGCCTGACGCCCAAGCTGATGGCCGTGGAGGAGGTGGCGCGCAAGGGCGGCAAGATCAGCCGGCAGGTGCTGCAGAAGGGTGAGCGGAGTGGAGTGGTTGGGTGAGGGTGCCCGGGGAGCGTGCGGCTGGGTGCAGTGATCAGGGCCAGCATGCAGACACCCCCTGAAGCGTCGCTTCCGCAGGCTGCTTCCCACTGCAACGCGCACTCAAGTGCAGGCCACTGGCAGCGACCACCCCTGCTGAAAGCCTTCCAGCCCGGTGCTGCTCACAAACCATCACTCCATCAACCCTCCCCGCAGCGCGCATCCCGCTGGAGGAGTGGCCCGTCATGCTGAACGAGCGCGGCGACCGCGCTTGGATTACGGTGAACAAGGCCCGCAAGGTTGCCCGCATCTGAGGCTGCAGCCCACCTGGCGCAATGAAGCAGCCTGCATCGGTGACCTGCCACTGATGGCGAGGGGCCAAGTACTGCTGGCCGTCTACTGGATGGCCCGCCCGCCCCTGGTGGCCGAGCAGCGGAGCAGCCGCTATGCTAGGCGATCCGACCCAGCCCCCAGTGGGCAGCTGTCACAGCCATCGCACTTACATCTGTAGCTTGATTGCTGCGTTGTATGAGCTTGCCCCCTTTGAGAATAGCATGCTTCCCAACCTGATGGCGGCATTGCTGCCTTCCCTCGCCGTTTGCGTATGGCTACTCACTCTCCTGTTAGCGCCTTCCAGCCCCAAGCTCACAAACATATCCCTATCGCCCTTTTGTGAAGCTGCACAGATGAGGTCAAGGAGAAGCTGCCGGGCTGTGGAGCATGCTTGTAAACAGCGCCTGACGAGCCGCTCCTGTGGCAGCCGGGCAACTGTGTTACAGCTGCACAAACAGACAGTGCTACGGCAACGATCGGGCTGGGCGCTAGAAGCAATCAAACACAGCAGAGGCTCGTCTATGACCAAAACAGGAGATGCAACACCCTGGGCTGCTCTCCCGCATGCACTGCATGGCTTGCACAGCGCCGCTCAGCTGGCACCGGACCTGGAGGCTGGCGGCGCCATCTTGACCGCATACTTGGCATCCCAGCATGCGCAGCACAGAGCCTTGAACTTGGTCCGCACCGCAGCATGGGTGTTGAAGGTCATCACGCCCACCAGCACCAGCCGCTCCTCGCCCATGCCCTGGCAGCGGGGCAGCTGCAGGCGGGAGGGGCAGGACAACTGACATGTGTTTGATGGCAGGCAGGGCAGGTGGGCGGTTGTGCCGGCCAGACTAACTGTGCCTTCCCTGGCGCTGCCCTGGCACAAGCACTTGCAAAGCAGCACACAGGTGCCGGCCAAAGATCGAGTATCATAGCCCCCTCCGTGCCTGCCTCTGCCACCGTCCCTCTCACCTGGCCGCTGCACTGGACAACACTGGCCGCCACTTCCGGCAGGCAGCCGCGCTGCCGCAGCAGTGGCGCCAGCTGTATCAGCCGCTGCGCGCAGTGCTGCAGGCTGCAGGTTGCGGCGGCAGGCTGGGGTGCATCCCCAGCTGCAGCGGCTGCAGCCGCTAGCAGGCTTCCAATGTGTGCCAGCGCTGAATGGCTTGCATCATGGCTGCGGTACTCGCCAGCAGCAAAGCTCTGGCCGCCGTCGCTGCGGCGCAGTGGTGGGATGAAGGGATTGCTGCTGCTGCAGATGGCAGCCTGGATGCCCAGCAGCAGCTCCCGGACCAGCTGTGCCAGCTGCACCACATCCAGATCATGCATGCCCTCGGGCAGCGGGCGCAGCGGGGCGCCAGGGCCGGGCCTGCCGTTGGGAACGGCCTGCAAAGGCCAGGTAGAGGCAGGGCATGTCGCCAAGTGGTCAGCCCTTGAAGGCCATCTACCATCCATGTGCAGCAAAGCATTGGGCGGTTTGAACAGAACAGCATGCTGCAGCACAGGACAATATGGCATAGCACAGCACGGCGCAGCACAGCGCAGCACTTGCCTCTCTGCGGGTGAGGTGTGCACAGCCGTTGCAGGCTGTCTTGGAGGAGAGGCGCGGGCCCTGCACACCAGCCACATACAGCTGCGGATAGGGGCAGGGTGGCAGCGCAAGCAGGTTCAGGAGAAGGGAGAACATCAGCCGTGGCGGCCGCAGGTGCAGGCATGCTGCAGCACTCCGCCTCTCATTGCCACACGCGAGCTGGCACTGCGATTCATTCCAGCTCACCCGTCTAGGTCATGCACTCACCCTTCTAGGTCATGCACTCACCCTTCTAGGTCATGCAAACCCCAGCCCTGCTCACCAGCCCAGGCAGGCCCTTTACATGTCGAGCCAGGCAGTTGGGGTTGCCGCCCGCGTGGGGGCAGCAGCGCACCAGCGTCTCCTCTGCTGCCCCACGAGGGTCCAGCACTGCCGGCAGCTGGCTGCCCGGCCGCCGCCCGGCAGCAACCAGCACGGGCAGCAGGTTTCGCAGCAGGTCCTCCGCCAGGCGCTCCATTGGGGCCCGCAGGGTGAGGCCCTGCAAGCCTACAGGCTCCGGCTGCAGCGGCAGGCTCTGGATGCTTTGCAGCCGCACGCCGCTCCAGCCCGCCAGCTGGCGCAGCGCAGTCTGCAGCAGCTCCGCACGGCCGCCAGCCTCTGCGCTCTCACACTTGCAAAACTGCTGCCGCAGCTCAGGGCTGTGCAGCACCCTGCGGAAGGTGCGCAGGACTCGCAGCACCGGTTCTGCTGCTGCCTGCAGCTGCTGCTCACGGCCAGGGGCTGATGCTGGTACCGTGTCTGCTGCTCCTGCTGCTGTTGCTGCTGCCGGGGCTGGTGCGCGGGACTTAGCTGCGGGTGTGGCCACGGGAGCAGGCTGGTCGGCTGCTGGCTCGCCAGAGCCCTCCGCCCCTCGCTTGCGCTTCTTCTGGCGAGTTGAGCCGGACAAGGGCTGCTGCTGCTGCTGGGATGGCGGCGTCACAGATGTGCCCGCCTTTGCCGCCTGTGCTGCCGCATCTGCCTCTGCCTCCTGGCCATGCTGGCAGGGTGACAGGCTCTGCTGTAACCGACTCGTCAGCGGCTGGGCTGCTGCACTTGCAGACGGCAGCAATGCTGCAGCTGGAGCGACTGGAGCGGCGGCCTTGCGCGGCGTTGCTGTTGCCTCCGACTCTGTCCCTGCCGCCCCGGCGGCAGCTGCTGCGGCTGCTGCGGCTGCAGACGATGCGGGAGCCTGCTCAGTCAGGCGCCTGCGCCGCCGCTGCCTGGTCCACGCATTCACTTCCTCCTCTTCCGCCTCGTCCTCCTCCTCCTGCGCCTGCTGCTGCGGCGGTGGCTCCTGCTGCCCCTTGAACTTCTTGCCCCGCTCCTTCTGCTGTCGCTGCCGCCCCTTCTGCTGCTGACCTTGCCGCTGGCCCTTCATGCGGCGCTGCTGCTGCTGCTGCTGCTGCTGCCGCTGCTGCTGCCGCTGCTGCTGCCGCTGCTGCTGCTGCTGGTGCTGGCTAACCTGTTGAGCCGCCAGCATTGCCTCCACCGGTGCTGCAGCCAGGTCGGCTGCTATCTGCCCGCCCGCTGCAGCCGCTGCCTCCCCTTCTGCTGCACGGCCTTCGCCGACCACTACAACCATTGAGCCACTCTCACTTGCAGCGCCACCTTCCTGGCTGCCGCTGCCTGCTGCTGCCGCCTGCTGCTCCGCATCAGGCGCCTCTTCAGCTGCCGCAGGGCCGCCCAGCAGCAGCAGGGGTGGCGGCAGCCCTGCCGTTGGGAGAGCGCCTCCAGCCTGCGCTGCCCGATCTGCCTCCTGACCGCTGCCCAGGGCAGCCAGCTGTGCCGGGCTGAGCAGCTGCGGCGGCATGGCGCCACTGCTGCACAGCTGCTCCGCCTGCTGCAGGCGGAGCACTGCCATGCCCTGCTCGCTGGCACACAGGCAGCCAGGCCCACCAGGCAAGCAGTCCGCCTGCTGCTGCAGCTTCTGTAGGGCCAGCACGGTGGGCCAGCAGGGCCGTGCAGTGGGTGCCCATCCTGGGCCGGAGGGCAACTGAAACAACAGCACACCTGGTCTGCTCATGTGGCGCGTTGCCAGCAGCTGGCCGGCTGCGCCCACTGCATGCACCCGCACCCAGGCTGCCGGGGCATCAGCTGTCTCAGCACCCAGCTCAGCCCGCACTGCCACTGCGCCAGGGGTCTCGCGCACTAGCTGCGCTGCCGATGCGCACAGCCGCTCTGCCACACGCTGCGCCTCATGCCGCTCCGCATCGCCGCTCAGAAACGGGTGCTGCCACGCCTGCAGTGTTTCGTAGGCTTTGGCAAGCTGCTGAAACTGCTGGGGGCTGCCGCCGGGCTTGTCGGGGTGCACCCTCAGCGCCTGCACTTGATGACAAGGCAAACAGTGGGCAGTGGCGGCAGAGGGCGGTGGCCGGCGGCGGCAGGGCTGAAGAGGCTTTGGATGGCGTGCCAGCTGCTCACATGGCGCCCACACCTTTTGCTTGTACGCCTTGGACACTGCAGAGCGGTCTGCTGCCTTGTAGGGAGGCAGGCCGACTGTGTGAGCACAGGCCGCGTGCCCTGCATACTGCCAAGGGCCTGGCAGCTCCATATTGATGGATGCTCTGGCCGAACAGTGAGGTCTCCAGGCATAGGGTGGCCGAACCAAGAGCGCATGCACTGTGCTGAGCTCTCAGTGGGGGCTTGCAGGTGCCTGCACTACTTCTTCTTACCTGCCCCAAGCCTGCCAAGCAATGGCAGACGTCCAGGCACCCAGCCAGCCAGCAGAAGCGCAGGGTGGTGGCGCTGGGGCGGCTCTGGAGGCCCTGCAAGCCGCAGCTGCGTCGGTGCAGGCCAGTGTGCGAGCTGCAGAGGCCATCTGCGCAGCGCTGCAGCCTATGGTGGGCGCCCTGGAGCTGGCGCCGCCAACTCGCAGAGTTGGCCACGAGCGCCGCCGCGGCGCAGGCGCAGAGTTGGCCACAGTGCAGCGGCAGGGAGAGCTGCTGCAGCAGTCCGTCGAGAGCTTGGAAGGTTTGATGGCACAGGACGGGGAGGCAGATGCGGCAGCAGAGCAGGTCAGTGTTTGTTGGGCTTCTGAGAGGAGGGTTGCAGCGTGAAGCCAGGGGTCGGGCTTGGGCAACGCAAGAAGGGCAGCAGGCACAAGTCACACGCAGCTGCTCTCCATCCTGCAGGCCTCCCACCCGGCAGGGCTGCCAAGCCTGCGCCACCAGCACGCCGGGAGCCATGCAGGAGTGCATGCTGCTGTCGGCTCGGGTGGAGCGGCGGATGCACAGGTGGGTAGGCCGCATGCAAGAGAAGCCTGGCGGCAAAGCTGGGCTTGGCGCCAAATCTCCTGAGAGGCTGAGCTCCCGGTGTATTTCTCGGTGTACATCCTTGACAGGCCTTGGGCGGCGAGGCGGCACTGACGAATGCAGCCATGCCACAGCCGCGCCCCAAGCGCCGCTGCCCCAAAGCGGTGCCGGAGCCGGCAGCACCCAAGCGGCAGGCCATCCAGCCCGGCAAGGCGAGCGAGGGGAAGAGGGGCTCCCAGCTTGTATGATGCCACTGTTGGGTGGCAGTATTGTGAATGCGCCAGTTCAAGTTTGACCCGGCTGGCCTGTCCTGGCGACCTTGTGCAGATGAAGGCCCGCAAGTCCCGCGACACGGAGGCAGCACCGCTCAAGGTCGGCCCCTGGTTCAGCCGCGGCGTGGCTGCACGACTGGTTTCCAATGCCCAGTGCCTTTCCAAGTGGCTTTCCAAGAGCAGAGCACATCCTTTGCCAGCCTGCTGCCACACTGCACTGCAGCGGAACTGGCGGTACGAGGACCAGCTGGCGTACAACGCCTGGGCGGCGGCGCACCCCACAGAGGCGTCCATCGATGCGGTGCGCATGCCCTGCTGGCTGTGCTGCACCGCTGGTTCCAGCTTGCGCATGCCTGCTATGCTCGATGGTCATAGACAGCAGATGGGACCTGTGCGAGCCTGCCCTGCAGCCGATGCCCTAGCGCTCATGTTGCCCCCCCCTTTTCAGGAGTGGGAGCCAGCAGATGTGATCGCCACGGGCAGCGGCTCCCAGGGCGCCCTCTTCCTGGTGTCATGGAAAGGCTGGTGCGAGCAGGGTTCTGTGAGGGCTGTCCGAGGGCAGGGGGTGAGGCAGCCAGCAGTCGGCCCTCGCATGGCGGCGCTTGCTGTGCGCAGCAGGGGCTCCACCGCAACTCCCCCTGCCTGCTTACCACCCCTTCCTCGTCTGCTTTTGCCTTGGCTGCACAGGGAGGACGAGGCGGCTCTGCACTCCTGGCACACTGGTGAGGACCTGCGCCGCTACGGCTGGCGGCCAGCCATGCTGCAGCAGCGGGTGGCGGGCAAGCCGGACCGCGGCATGGTGGCACGCATGTGAAGCAGTGGGCGGCAGGCTGCTGTGCTGCTTTGGCCAGGCTGTGCAAATCCAGCTCAGTCAAGGTGCTGAGGAGGCCGGCAACCTAGAAAGCCAGGACGCTCTACTGTGGCACACAAGGTGTCTTGTGCGTCTGAACAATTGTGTGCTATTTACAGCGCCCCCGGGCCTCAGGCTCATGGGGCTCGCTGGTTGTGAGTTGAACAGGTGCAGGGGAGTACAGGCCGCATGTGAAGTGTTGCGGCGGCAGTGAGGAGCAGGGAGCAGCAGGAGCAGAGGAGCAGAGCAAGGAAAGGAACGACTGCGCTCAGGGGCCGGGCTCAGCAGCAGTGGTGCGGCTGGGCATCCAACACCAGCACCACCAAACATTAGCTTTGCTAGGTGCCAGCCGTGCTGTGCGCCAGCATCAGCGCCAGCCGTGCCGTGCTACGAGCCGCCCGCTGGCGCCAAGAGGCAGCAGCAGCAGCAGCGGCAGCATCAGTCGGAGGAGCCCCACATCTCGCGCTCCGGCCGCTTGGCCTCGGTGTCCACCTTGTTGAACTGCGGGGGAGAACGTGGATGGTGGGTGCAAGTGAGAAGAGCACGGTGCAGCTGCTTTGGTTTGCAGCCAAGTAGGAAGGCAGATGTGCACTGTCCTCTTAGATGAACTGTGAAGCAGCCGCCAAGGGTGTGCGGCACAGCCGCCAAGGGTAAGGGACGGGAGCTTTGCACCGCTGGCTGGCTCGTGCCTCAAGCCAGCAACTACTGGGCACACACGCATGCTCACGGCCCGGGCAACCCAGGCGCACCTCCGCGATGCAGCCGCGGTAGATGGCATAGGGGAACAGGCCCGCCCAGAGAGCGATGTTGGTCAGCGTCTTGGCGTCCCACCTGCGGCGCAGCGTGAACGGAGCGGCAGCAGCAGTGTGAGCGGAGCGGCAGCAGCAGTGTGAGCGGTGCGGCAGCAGCATGAGCAGTGGGGCAGCAGCGGCAGCAGCAGCGGGATGGGGCCGGCGAGGCACAGCACATGCGATCAGCGGCACAAGCGAGGTGTGGCGTGGTGACATGCAGCAGTGGGCAGTGAGGCACGCTGAGCGCCGTGCACCGCACGCTGCAGCCAATGTACTCAAATGGTTTCGAGCAAGCAGAAAAGCATGCCAGTCGGCAGCCTGCCATACGCAGCGGGAAGTAACAAAGCATGGCAGCCAGCTGCAGCACCCACCGGAACTCTTGCTCAATGTGCTCGCGGCGCACACCCCACTCCTCCACAAACTTGTTGGGCTTGACCGGCAGGTTGCCTGCGGCGGGGAGGGCAGAGGGTGAGGGGCGAAGGCAGGGCAGGCGGTGGCGGCGAGCGACGGGCGGCGGCGGCACTCAGTGGGGCGCCCACCCTCGGCGCTGCGCGCCCAATCGGCAGCGCAGCACTTGCACAGCGCCGCTGGAGGGGCGGCGAGCCCCGCAGCGCCCCGCTCACCCGCCGCGCGCTGCTGCTGGTGCTGCAGGGACGCCGCGCGCCCTCTGAGCTGCCGGCCGACAGCCTGGGCCGCCTGCCGGAGCGACATGGCCGCTCGCTGCTCGCCGCTGGGCGCCGCGCTGGGGCTCGGTCAAGCGCAGGGGCGGCGGAGGGGATGGGCGACGCGCGCAGCTGATCCAGGGGACGACGATCCGCGCGATGCGGCGCCCGGGAGTTGGGGTTGGGGCGGCGGCGGTGGCGGGCCACGCACAGCGGCGCTGCCGTCGGGGGCATGTCTGCGGCAGAGGGAGAGGGCTTGTTGGAGCAAGGCGATGAGAATTTGGTGCCGCGAAGGTGCTTTCAAGTGTGTTCAGTTTCAGATTCATCAGGCTCCCTGCACGGCGCCATCACTGAGGCGTGGCCTGCCGCCTCGGCAGGCAGAGTGCACGTCTGCAGAACTTTCACTGCGAGTCCTGTTCTATCGGCCATGCAGCTTTGGTTGCGAACAGTGCCGTATCAGTCTCCGTGGTGCAAAGACGCCGGGAGTGCGCAACCGTGGGATCCCATGGGCCGTGCTCGCCTGCAGTGCCACGCCCGCCGCTTTGCTGCCGCCTGCTTTGCGATGGGCTGTGCACGCGCGCCGGCAAACTCGAGCTTTTCCTTCTTGAAGCAGGCGCAGCAATTTAATATCCATCATTGTGTCTTGAACACCATGCTCCGCCTCCAGGTCAAGTCCGGTTCGCCCACAGACCGATGTGCGGGGGGCAGTGGTGCAGTCAAGGGCGCATGTGCATGGCAAAGCTGGTGGCAACCTTTATGCCAATGCAGGCTACTGCTGTGAATGCCACCATATGCTCTGCTCTTACTTGAGGCCACACTGGCCACCAAGGCGCGGCCCGAACGTGGCCGATCGACTGTTGAACACATGGGGGGCGGCGGCAGGCGGCGGCAGGGCGGTGGTGACGCCAAACCCTGGGCTGGCGGCCGCGGCTGCCCTTGCTGGCGCATTATGTTCCAGCTGGAGCACTAATAGGTGCGCGCCGAGCCCGGCAGCTACGGACGTGCTCTGTGCATATAAATATTCCCAGCAGGGGGGTGCTCCGCCGGCGGCATTGCTTCTCTCCCCGCGATAGGTGGGTGCAGATCCAACTTGCCGCCGCAACCAGGGCTCCTCTGAACTATCAGCCAGCGCTGCCGGGCCCTGCCTGCCCCAGCCGCAAGCACAGAAGGACCGCCGCCGCGCTCCCACTCAACCGAAAGGGCCGCCCGCTTGCCTCATCAGCGTGTTTACCCGCTCGATAGGCGAGTAAGGGAGTAGCAGAGCCACCCAGAGGGCTCCCGTGAGTGTTGCAATAGGTATTGGGCGGCTGGCAGCCGCCGGCGCCCGATACGGTTCGCGATGACGGTGCCGGGCTCAATTGGTTGCGATAAACAGGTCGTATCATGTCGCCGATCCCATGCAAACCCAGCAGGGCGCCGCCGCCGCTGCCAAGCGCTCCCCGCACGTCTCCGCCTCTGAGCGAGCATTTGCCACCAGAGCATTGGCCAGGCAAGCAGTGCGAATTAAAGGGTGGAATGTAAAGCAGCAACGTGGTGCTGCAGGCGCAGGGCTGGCCTTGCAGATTCCCGCCGGCCACCGCCGCCGCCGCCGCCCCTCGAGCAGCGCCGCGCAACCCTCTCCGAGAGGGTGGTAGAGAGTCTCTACCAGCGCCCACGCTCGCCCGTTCCTGCCTGCGAGCATGCCGCACTACTTCTCCCCGCCCATGCAATTGCGATTCAGGCGGCTCATCAGCCACCAGCCAGCCAGCCATGTCCTCCTCCACGCTAAAGAGCTCGGATGCCAGCAGCCGGCAGGCCGAGGTGCTGCAGCGCCTCGACAATGCCAAGTTCAGCTGGGTAAGCTGGGTGTACCAAGCACTGCTTGCTGGCCCCCGCACCGTGGTCCGCACCGGCAAACTAGTGGGTGCAGCTGGAAGTGCGCTGTGGTTATGTGAGTCCAGGGGCAGTGTGGACGTTCACCCACCAACGCCGGGCCACGCTCCCCTGCAACTCACACTCACTGCCCCTCCTGCCCTCTCTTCTTTGGGTGTCAACAGTATCACATCAAAGCCATTCTGATCTCAGGCAAGGATCTGGGCATGGCCAATGGATGGTGGATTCATGACGTCATGCCACTGCACAGCCCTCACTGCGCCGCACCGCGCCACAACGCGCTGTCCCGCCACAAAGACATGCCACATGCCCCCTGACCGTTCTGACTTGCCAAAACTTGTTCAAAACCAGGCGCGGGGTTTTACACTGATGCATACGACCTCTTCATCATTTCCCTGGTGACCCCAATGCTTGGAGTAGTGTATTATCCCCAAGATAATGGGAAGCTGCCCCGGTAAGCAGCCCATCTGGCCCTGACGGGTGGGCCGCCTGGCCTGCTGCTCTGTTCTCCCACTAGACATGCTCTGAGCTTGCCCGACAGCAACGCGCCTGCTAGCCAGCACAAGTGAGCAGCAGGAACGCCTTCCGCGCCCGCTCACCACGCCCCGCCCCCACCTCCCGCCCCCTGCCCGCTCCGCAGCACGTCCGACCTGTGGCTCAAGGGCACCGCCCTGGCAGGCACACTGTTCGGCCAGCTGCTGTTTGGCATCCTGGGTAAGTCCCCTGCAATGGGGAACACAAATGACATACTGCATGCTGCATGGTATGCCTGCCACCTGGCGCCGCTCAGTCAGTGCCACCCCTTGATGCGGCCCACCCTTGCAGGCGATGCCATGGGCCGCAAGAAGGTCTACCTGTGAGCCTGCTGCTTAACCCCTATCAATAGGCGGCTGCATGGCACAGCAGCACATCGATTGCAATAACTGCAGTGCCCCCGTGAAGCACCTGCCCAGTGACTGCACTCACACCCTGCCCTGCTCCGACCAACCGACCGCTGCAGGTACACGCTGCTGCTCATGATCTTCTGCACGGTGGCGCAGGCCCTGTCTGCCCCCACCATCTCTGGTGCGAATATGCAGCAGGAGTGTAAGGGCAGTGCTGACATGGCCCCGCAGCAGGCTGGTAGTGCGCAAGGGCAGCCATGCACCCTGCATCCTATGCGCGTAACCCCCACCCCATGCTACCCCCAAACCCAGGCCTCGGCGTGGTCGCGGTCATGTGCTTTTGGCGCCTGTGCCTGGGTGTTGGCATCGGCGGTAAGGAATTAAATGCTTGTTGTTGCTTCTTTTACTGCCGCCGTGCCCGCCCCTGCAACTGCCGCGTCCTGCAGCCACCCGCCCTGCATCCCTGCCACTGCAGCTCTGCTCCCCAACTTCCTGCACCTTTCCATCGCACGCCTATTGTACGCATGCGATCCAGTTGTCTGGCTGATACTATACGCCTGCTTCGTAAGCAGGCCATGCGTGGCGATGGTGAACAAGCGCCTTTCCTCTTCCCATCTGCCCATCTGCAGGCGACTATCCCCTGAGCGCGGTCATCACCAGCGAGTACGCCACCAACAAGACCCGCGGAGCCATGATTGCCGCTGTGTTCTCCATGCAAGGTGGGATCAGGGGCTGAAGAGACGTGCCGAGAGGTATTGGGGCCCAGACGTTGGGCGGCGGGCGACGGGCGGCGCCCACCACCCACGCCAGCGGTGTGCAGCCCATGCCCCTGTTGCCATGGACACTGCCTGTGCGCCTTGCTGCACGGCTGATCCTCTTCCTGTCTCGCCACCGCCTGCCTCCGTGCCCCACAGGGTTTGGCATGCTGTCCGCCGCCGCCACCGCCTGCGTGTGCCTGGCCGCCTTCCAGAGCTCCATCGAGAACAATGTGGACAAGCTGGACACTGTATGGTGAGCAGCCACCCAGCCTTGTAGCCGACTTGTAGTTGAGGCACGGCTGGGCCGTGCCATTTCTCCAGCGCATGTACAGCATGTATGTAGTACATGCACCGGGTTAGTGGCTCTCATCCTCTCCTGCCCCTCCATGCCACCACCGCGTAGGCGCCTGCTGATTGGCCTGGGCGCTGTGCCTGCTGCCCTCACCATCTACCTGCGCGCTCGCCTGCCCGAGACGCCGCGCTACACCATGCAGGCAAGCGGCAGCAAACACCTGCACTGGACACTTAGCCAAGAGGAAACAGCTGCAAACGCTGGGCTGCTGGGCAGCTTGCTTCAGTTCATGAGGTGGCTCAGCGCTGATGGCTATGATGTACTCAACGCTGCCACTCACGTGTGAACACCTCATGTGTGCAGGTGAACAAGAACGTCAAGACTGCTGAGCACAACGTGGATGCCATCCAGTCCACCGGCCGCGCCAAGTTCAAGGTGCGGGGCTGAGCGGGCATGGTACAGCATTGACAACAAGCTTGGGCGGAGGGGGGCGCTTGTGGCGCGACTGCTCACTGCGCGTGTCGACGCACAAGGATTGCTGTACAGCACATGTGCGTGTCTCCCATGCATTCACCTCTCCACAGGACGAGGTGGAGGACGAGAGCGCGGACCGCATCACCTGGGCCAGCTTCAAGTGCTACCTGTCAGCCAACCGGCGCAACGCGATGGTGCTGTGGGGCACCTGCTCCACCTGGTTCTTCCTGGACATCGCCTACTGTGAGCAGCCACTGCAGTGTCGACGTTGCTGCTGTCGCATCACGCAGCGCGCGGCACCGATTGTGCTGCCGCAGCTTTCTGCGTGTGCCTCACACTGGTGCCACGTATGCGGTCACCTGCGGTCACATGCCTCACGTCTGCTTCTTCGTCGCTGCCCTCCATCGCGCGCAGATGCTCAGAACCTGTTCATGCCCAACGTGGGCGGCTGGGCGGCTGGGTTTGTGGTGCCGAGCCGTGCATGCAGTGCACAGCATTTGCTGCACACCTGCTTGCCCCATGCCAAGAGCCCCAGCTGGTTGGCAGGCCCAGATGGTCTGCAAACCTAGTGCCTCAAGCTGCCTGCCCCGCTGCCTGCCTCCCCGCCCGCCTCCAACAGATCCTGTCCGACCTGGGCTGGGCGCCGCCCATGAGCATCAACGATCCCGCCAGCGTCTGTGAGTGGTGCCTACCAAGCTGTGCAGCCTGCGTGCCGCCGGGCGTCAGCTTGGCAGCCCATTGATGGTGCAGCCGAGGTGGCATGACCTGTTCCCAGCGGCCAAATCCTCTCACTCCTCCCTCTCCCTCCCCCTCCCCATCCGCTTTCCTCCCAGACACCCGCATGTTCTCCATGGCCAAGGGCCAGGCGATCATCACGCTCATGGGCACATTTCCCGGATACTTCTTCACCATCGGTGCGCGTGGAGGCAGTAGCTGCACCTGTGCCTGCCGCCGGAACTGCTGGTGCAGGGGGCAGACAAGTATGGAGGTTGTGGGGGCCTTTGAATGTGGTGCTTCCCCTCACTCATGCTTGCAGCCTTTGTGGAGAAGATGGGGCGCGTGACCATCCAGTACATGGTGAGCTTGCCTTTGCCGCGGCTTACTTTTCACACCACATTATTGCACACTGGCTTTCTGGTGTGCAGCATGATGCACCACATGCAGAGCATGCCGTCTGATGCCGTCCCACTATCACCCTCACTGTGCCTCTCTCCCCCTCCCGCCTCCAGGGCTTCACCATGATGACAATCACGCTGGCGATCATGGCGGGGTGCTACAACCTGCTGCGCGCCAACAGCCACTGGTGAGTAGGAGCAGAGCAAGCTTGGACGGCGGGGCGCCCAGCGCCTGGCACCTAGCACTTCACAGCATGCCCTCCCTCCTGCCCCCTGCCAAACGCGGTGCAGGTCGTTTGTCATCCTCTACGCACTGACATTCTTCTTCGCCAACTTCGTAAGTTATAGGGTGGGGCTGGCTAGGCACTGCCCGCGGCAGCTTCCAGGCCCATCTACAGACGGGTTGGGGGCCAGACCGCCGCCGCCCATGCGCACACCCCTCGCCCCGCCTGCTGCAGGGCCCCAACACCACCACCTTCATCATCCCGGCTGAGGTGTACCCAACCAGTGCGTATAGCCAGTGCGGGTGTTGTCGGTGTTGAAACTGGTGTGGTCCAAGCGGTGAGGAGGCAGCTGCCGCCATGCTGCTCACTCACCCTCCTTGCTGGACTGCCCACCCGTGGACCAACCGCTGCTCTCTGCACCTCGCTCCTCCCTGTGCCTTGCCTCCAGAGTACCGCGCCACCTGCCACGGCCTGTCTGCCGCCTCTGGCAAGCTGGGCGCCATCGTGGGCGCCTTTGGCTTTGGTGAGACTGGGGAGAAGTAGGGGTGGAGCTCCACCTGTCTTGAGGCAAGTGGCAGAAGCGGCGGCAGGCAGCGGCGGCGGCATGCTGGCAAGCCTCGCATTGCGTGACCTGGACAGCCTCGCCGCACATCATCTCCCTGCGCAGGTGAACTGGCGTACCGGCAGGGCACCCAGAACACGCTCATTGGGGTGAGCTGGTCAGCTGGGGGTGCATACGTTGCGCTGTGCCTGCTGCATCGAGCGTCATGCGCGTCCTCTGCCACTCCTGCTTCCCCGCACACCCCAGCCAAGCCTTCTTTAGAATTCACAAGCCGTCCATGTCACAGCGTTCCATGTTATGGCAACAACCTCGCCCCGCTCCGCCCCACCCCGCCCCGCATCCCTCCCCCGCAGCTGTGCGTGTGCATGTTTCTGGGCCTGGCCTGCACCTGGTTTGTGCCGGAGACCAAGGGCAAGACGCTGGAGCAGATCTGGGCGGAGCGCGAGGGCGGGGTGAGTGCGTGCTGTACCTGCTGTGCTTGCTGTGCGCAGCTTTCTTGGCGCAGGGGGTGTGTAATGTACCGCGCAAGCCCGGCAAGTTTACTGCCACTGCACCAAAACGAGCGCAGAACAGCGGCCGCTGCCGCAACCAGGGGAATGCCCTGCTCACTTGCAGCACGTGGGGCTAATCAGCGGCCACTGACCTGCCGCCCAGCCTCTTGCCGCCGGACACGGGCACCTCTGCGTCCTCCTTCTCACCTTTGCGTCCTCCTTCTCTGCTGGCTGCTGCTACACGGGGACCACCGCTACCAAGCGCCCTGCTGCCGCCCGCCCTCTTGCTGCAGGACGAGGACTCCTCCGCCTCCTCCTCCGATGGCCAGGCGCCGGCGCCCAAGGTCAGCAAGATTGACAGCGCAATGATCACCAGCTCCATGGTGTGAGAGCATGCGTTCGGTGAACGCTGGCAGCATCATGCCTGCCTCAGTGAGCGCTGACCGCTCACCACTGCATGGCCTTCGCTACAGCGTATCGGCTGCGGCCCTGCATTCACCCTGATTTTGCACAGCCTGAAGCTTGCTTGCCAGCCCGTCCGCTGCGGCCTGGTGGCAAATGTGTGGAGCTGTAGCACAGCTGCGCCGGACTCCACACACGTCCTGCTGGCAGCCAGCGCTGTGCACACATGCAGCTGTGATGGACACAGCACACATATCAGCGCATGAGCATTGCATGCACCCAATTTTACCTCGTACGAACGACCCACCACCTAGATGTTAGCTGCTTGTACTGTGTTGGCGCTTCATGATTGTCGGCCGTGTTGCCCAGTTTTCCCGCATAGCCGCTCGCAGTGTACTAGCGCCGTCTTTGTCATCGGCCTGTGATGTTGCCCAGTTTTGTCATGTGACACTGCCCTTTTCATTCAGCCTTACCCCCAAGCCTTTAACTCCCTTACCCTCAAGCCCCTGCCCTAATCCAACCATGCCAAGCCCCATCCATCACCCCGCAGAACCAAGACCTACGACGTCAATTTTGCATGAACTCGACTTGCCTTTCCAAGAATCATTCTGCATGCCTAGTCCATGCTGCATTCCCCAAGCTCCCACGGCTCCACCGCCAGCAATGCTTACCCAAGGTCGTTCACTGCATTTGCATGCATGCTTCTGCTGCGCCTCTTGTAGTTATGGGTGGCTGCCACAACAACAGCCTGCTCATGGCAGTTTCTTTCTACCTGTAATCCATCGCTCTACAAGCAGGCTCAGATCCGCAGTTGCATCAACAGAGATGCAGGCTCCTTGGGGGGGATTGTTAGCGGGCGGGCCCAGCACAGCAGCTGCGCTGCGCCTCACCCTCCCCCCCGGCGCTGCTGAGGGCTGCATGCGGGTGTTCAGCTGCCAGTGTCGCCGCCCTGTCCGCATGCACTCCCTGCTCCTCACACCAGAGCTCCATCATCCGAAACACATCGGGAGGGTCAACCTCCAGCAGTGCGTCCTAGGGGGAGGGGTTTGCACAACGGGTGCCAAACGATGCACGTTAGACAGCATGGCATGACAGCTGTGGGAATCGGCATGCATACCTGCCCATGGAGACCTGCACCAGCAGGAGGCACTGAGCCGGAGCTGCTCCCCTGCACGACACTCGCTAGTAGCAACCCTCCCAGCCATGCCGCTTACCCCATGCTGGCGGTGCAAAGCCGCAAAGGACAGGCGGGCCTGGTTCAGGGTCATGCAGTTGTTGGGGCCCGCCAGTGAGTTCGGCTCTGCACAGGTTGGCGGGGCAGTGAGGAGCGGTTGCGCATGCTAGTGGTGTTGCGAACCAGGTCAGAGGTGAGCAGTGCTTAAGCTGCCATGTGCTTGCCCCTGGTGCGACACTGATGGAAGCCGCCGAGCGCAATACTCACTGTCCCACATGCCGTCGTCCTCCCAGAAGCATGCGCCGCAGATTTCAAAGCCGCCGCACTCCTCCGTCAGTGTCTCGAGGCCGCACGCCGGGCATGGAAACGGAGCGGCGGCGAGCGGGTGGCGGCGGCGGTCCACCCAGCTGGGCAACCCCGGCGGCGGCCACGCCGCTGCTGGGCCGCCGGCTAGCCGCTCCTCTGCCTTTGCTCGTTGCGTAATGGGCGCCTCGGGGTGCGGAGGCGACGCGGGCCGCTTGCAGGGCTCTGCCATGCCGAATACGAGGGCTCCTAGCTCGCCTGGAGAAGGCCTGGGGAGGCTGGTGTTGCTGGAGACAAGAGCAACCACCTGGGTTGAGCTGCAGCAGCCACGGACCGAGCCTGCGGCCTGGCTGCGCCATCGCCGCCAGTACCACCGACCGCATCTCTGATCTGACAGACTCTCAGAATGGCTGGAAACACACCTGCGAGGTTTAGTACGCATGCAGCCAGCCTGCAGTGCAGGTCCGCTGTCTCGACTTGGTCTGGGAGTAGGTTCAGCCCCCGCCGGTGGGAGCTCTTTCCAGCAGCCGGCATTACAGCGGTGCAGGCAAAGCAGGGAGGAGGTTGTGGGCCAGAAGGGCAACAAACGGATAGGAAAGAGAAGCAGCAGCAGGAAAGAAGGACATGAGAAACAGAGAGAAAACCAGCATGCACGGCGCAGGCAGGGATGATGCCTCCAGAGGCACTCGGGCCTCGACTGCTGCTCCCGCTGCTTCAGCCTGCCGCCGCTCAGCTGGCATGTGGCTTGGCCACCACGTTCTGCACGCTGGGGCTGGCTGCCAGGGAGGCCAGGCCGCCGCGCCCCACCCCAATGGCGACCGCAAAGATGGCGCCCAGCACGCCCACCAGCAGCAGCGGCTTCTGGAGCAGGCCCAGGGAGGAGTAGGAGTAGGAGACCTGCAGGGGGGGAGAGGAAGCGCAGGCAGTTGCGTGGGGTTCCATTCCGGGGGGGGGGCTTCTCCAGGCCCAGGG
>VIYQ01005562.1:0-11391 GCA_009928355.1 Chlorella sp. CH2018 | reverse complement strand
CCCTCCCTGCCCCCTCCAGGTCACCGAGCTGTTCAGCGGGTACGTGGGCGCCATGCTGCAGGAGTATGCGCGCAGCCCAGCAGCCAACTGGAAGGCCAAGGACTGTGCAGTCTACCTGGTCACCGCGCTCACTGTGCGCGGCAAGACGGCGGCGGCGGGCGCCACCACCACCAACACGCTCGTCAACCTGCAGGTGGGGGCGGCAGTGGGCGGAGCAATGAGGAGAGAGGGCGGTCGGGCTGGGTTTGACAGCAACACTCCAACCAGCTTGGACAGCAAACCCTGCTCTGGTGCTCACCCTTCATGGCATTGAACCCTCTCCTCCCCCCACCCCTGCCTGCAGGACTTCTTTGCCCAGCAGATTGCGCCGGAGCTGCAGTCGGCGGCGGTGAACGAGTCCCCCATCCTCAAGGCGGACGCCCTCAAGTTTGTGACCACCTTCCGCTCGCAGCTGGCCAAGGACACGGAGCTGGGCCTGTTCCCCGCCCTCATCAAGTGAGAGTGGGGGGCGTGCAGGTTGCCTTTGCAGTGGAGGGTCATCAGGAGGAGGCACGGCGCCAGTCTGCGCATGCCCAGTGCGCTGCAGCTGCTGGATGCTGCCCCTGCCTTTCAACCTCTGCCCGCATCTGCCTCTCCCTCCCTCCCTTTCCTTGCAGCCTGCTGGGCAGTGAGTCCAATGTGGTGCACTCGTACGCCGCCATTGCTGTGGACCGGCTGCTGTCGATGCGGGAGCCGGCGGCGGCGGGCGGCGGGCCGCGCTTCCAGCCGCAGGAGCTGGCCTCCGTGCTGCAGGTGGGTGAGCAAGTGGGGGCAGGGTAGACGCTTGAGGGTGGGGAAGCAGGGTGCCTCCAAGGATGTGGCATGTGCTGCAGGGAGCAAAAGGCATGCACTGTGCACCGGTGGGGCCATACCACTGACCTGTTTGCCCCCACTCCCTGCCCCCACGTCTCTGCTGCCAGCCTCTGCTGGAGAAGCTGTTTGCGGCCTTCAAGTTCCCCGAGAGCGGGGAGAACGAGTACCTCATGCGCGCCATCATGCGCGTCATCGCCTTTGTGGGTGCGTGGCAGCTGCGGAAGCACAGGCCTTGGTGTCGGCAGCCTGCGTGGCCAGCTGTGTTTGGTCTCATTGCAA
Organism: Chlorella sp. CH2018; assembly: GCA_009928355.1. NCBI lineage: Eukaryota > Viridiplantae > Chlorophyta > Trebouxiophyceae > Chlorellales > Chlorellaceae > Chlorella > Chlorella sp. CH2018. The sequence continues at coordinate 10,260 of VIYQ01005562.1, read as the reverse complement.
GCGCCTTGCCGCAAGTGGAGGCGGCCCGACACGCTGCGTCGCCACCTCCCCCCACCCCCTGCGCCCAGGCAAGACGATTGCGCCGGTGGCGCCCGCGTGCCTGCAGCAGCTGAGCGCGCAGCTGTTGGCTGTGTGCAAGAACCCCACGCAGCCGGGCTTCAACCACTACCTCTTCGAGTCGGTGGCAGCCCTTGTGCGGTGAGCGGCTGGGGGCAGCTGCGGGGGCTGCGGCAGAATCTGAGGGCAGACAGGTGCCCGTGCAGGGCGCCCATTGCCCACTGGGCTTCCCCATCAGTTGCACATGCCTGCGTGTGCACCCTGCTTATGTGTCCTCCACCGGTTGTCCCCGCCGCAGGTACGGCTGTGAGGCCGACCCCAGTGCTGTGGCGCAGTACGAGGCGCAGCTGTTCCCGCCCTTCCAGGTGTGGAGGGAGGCTGGAGGCAGCAAGGCCTCTCAGGAGGGTCTGAAGAGAGTGGTGATGATTGCCAGGCCGTGGCAGTGGGAGCGGCGATGCTGCATGTGTGACTGGGTTTCGGGTGAGCGTCTTGTTCATGCAACTGCCCTCTGTTGCCCCCATTTGTGCAGGTGGTGCTGAGTGAAGACGTGCAGGAGTTCCATCCGTGAGCCGAGCGCTTTGGGGCCACAGCTGGCGTGCTTGGGCTGCTGCGTCTGCCGTGCAGAACACGCTGCGGCTGGCAGGCAGGCCTTCCGGTCACCTGACCCAATAACCCTGCCCTCCCTCGGCCCCCCATTGCTGTGCAGCTACGTGTTCCAGATCTTTGCGCAGCTGCTGGAGGTGCGGCCGCCGGGGACGCCTGTCCCTGAGGCCTACCACGCCATCTTCCCGCCCCTGCTCACCCCCACCTTCTGGGAGCGCAGCGGCAACGTGCCCGCCCTGGTGCGGCTGCTGCAAGCCTACCTGGCGCGCGCGGGGCCGGATGTCGTGTCCCGCGGCTACCTGCAGGCAAGCGCCCAAGAGGGGGCTGTGCGTGTTTGAGAGGCGCGGGACTTGGGGCGGGTGAGCGGCTGGCCAGCAGCACTGCGCAGTACGAGCTGCTGAGACGCTGGCGGGGAGGTTGCATGGGCACCCCCTGGCACCCCCTCTTGTGCCCTTGTGTCTCACCCAGCAGGTCAGTCCTGCCTCTTGCCCTCCCGCAGGCGGTGCTGGGCGTGTTCCAGAAGCTGATTGCCTCCAAGGCGCACGACCACGAGGGCTTCTACATCCTGAACACCCTCATAGAGAGCCTGGACTACCAGGGCACCATGGCGCAGGTGGGTGGGTGCAGGGTACAGGGTGGAGGCTGGTTGTGCCGGGCTGCTTGTCGGTGACGGCGAGTTGCGCCTGGCGCCGGAGCATCAAGGCAGACCCTGTCCCCGCCTGCCCTTCTGCACTGCACTGCAGTACATGCCCACCATCTGGGGCCTGTTGTTCAGCCGCCTGCAGTCGTCGCGCACCGCCAAGTTCACGAGGTGAGGCGGAGGGGGTTGTTGTGGAGTGGCATGTAGGGAGAGCAACGCATGCCTTGGTCTGCGGCTGGCTCGATGCCCTCCACACCTGGCTGCTTCCATGGCTGCCTACCAACCCTGGCCCACCCCACTCCCGCAGGTCGCTGCTCGTCTTCCTGGCACTGTTTGTGTGCAAGCACGGCGCGCAGCTGGTGGCCGACTCCATTGATAGCGTGCAGCCGGGCCTGACCCTCATGATCCTGCAGACGGTGAGTCTGGCAAGCTGCCCCAACGGTGGCTTGTTGTGTTGCACAGATGACCGGCCCAGCTATGCCGCGACAGCACTGTGTCAGGCGGCACCGTCCTGAGTTTGCTGCAGCCAGCCTCACCTCACTGCTCCTCGCCCCTCCCCCCTATAGGTCTGGCTGCCCACCCTGCCCTCCATCAGCGGCGGCACGGAGGAGAAGCTGCTGGCGGTGGCCACCTCGCGCGTGCTGGCAGACACCAAGCAGCTGGCGGCGCCAGAGGCAAACGAGCTGGTGAGGACGGTTTGAGGCCTGCAGGGCTGGGTGCCAGCGAGGGCTGCACTGTGCAGCAGCTCTTGGAGCTTGCCGTCCAACATGCCTGGGCGGGCCCTGGGGGCCCTGCACCCAGCATGCTGCCCCCGACTGCGCCCTCCTTGCTCCCACCTTTCCCCCTTCCTCTCAGGCCGGCCGCCTGCTGGCTGCCCTGGTGTCCAGCCTGGAGGGAGCGTCGCCATCGGGCGGCGAGGACGGCGGCGAGGACGGCGGGGAGGAGGAGTTTGCGGGCTACTCGGCAGCCTATGCACGCCTGCACAACGCGCACAAGTGAGAGGGCTGGTGGCTGGACCCCATCCTGCTAGGCAGGGTGTGCATAGCTTGGTGGGCAGGTGGCGTGCCTGTGCCAGCCACCTCGCACCCGGGCCACCCCTCAACACACCTCCTGTGCCCTCCCTCCCCGTCACGCCCCAGGCCGGAACGCGACCCTCTGCCGGACGTGAAGGATGCCAAAGTGGCGGTGGCCCAGGCGCTGGGGCGCATGGCGGCGGCGCAGCCGGGCCGCGTGCCGCAGCTAGTGGCGGCGGCGCTGTCGCCAGAGCAGCAGCAGGCGCTGGCGGGATACTGCGCGGCGGCAGGCGTGACCATCGCATGACGGAACCAGCAGCCCTTGTTTTGCTACCAGCTCTGCCATTCCTGTGCTTCTCCGTCCTGCGCTCCACATTTCGTTCCCGCTTTCCTGCACGGCTGCAAACGCTGTGTGAAAGTCACTTACAGTCAAGCCAGGAGGTCGTCGGTCAGCACACGTCAAACCAGGTCACAGCGGTGGGGTCCCCCCAAAAATGTCACGTCGAAGGCGGCTGCTGCCCCTGCGTGGCTGTTGCCTGCAGCACTACCATCACAGCCTGCTCTAATGGCACGCCACGAGCCTGCAGCGCTGCCACCCATGGCGACTGTGCCGCTGCCTGCACTAGCGACGTAGGGAAGGCAGCAGGCGCAGCAGGCGCCGCCGCCGCTGGCACCACCGGTGCAGCAGGCGCCACTGCCGCTGGCACGGCTGCAGCGACAGGGGCAGGAGGCGCAGTCTGCACGGCCTCGACAACAGGAGCGGGCGCAGGAGGCGCCGCTGCTGCTGGCGCCGCCGCTGCTGTAGGGGCAGCTGGTGCAGCCGGTGCAGCTGGCACCACCGGCGAGGGCGCCGGATCAGCCGGGCCTGCTGCTGCTGCAGGCACTGCTGCCTCCTCCTCAGCTGCCTCCGCTGCCCGCTCCTCCGCCTTCTTCATGTCGGACAGGGCGTCCAGGAAGGACTGGGTGGTGCGCTGCAGGTGGCGGTTGCGCCCCATCTCCTTGAGCACCTCGCCCAGCAGCTCGTGCTTGGACAGGCCCAGCACCGTGGGCTGCCAGGCCGCTGCCGCCTCGTCGCCGTCTGCTGCCGCACCCTCTGCTGCCTCTGCATCCGCCATCTCAGTGTCCCCGCCCGCAGCGGCGGTGCTGCCGCTGCCCAGCAGCGCGCTGCAGACCTCGCCCAACCGCGGGCTGTCGCCTTGCTCCGCCAGGAAGCGGGCGTAGGCCAGCAGCCAGCGGCGGTACTCGTTGGGTGACTGCAGCGCCAGGGCGGTGGACAGGCTGGCCTCTAGGTGGGCCCGCGACGCCAGCGCCTGAGCGGCGGTGGACTGCCGCACCTGCAGGCCCGGCAGCGCGGCGCGCGAGATGCGGCTGCGCAGCACCTCTGCCTGCAGGCTGCTGATCTCGCCTGCAGGTCAGAAGGTGGGCAGGGGAGGAGACTGGCCGTCAGGCATCGTGCATGTGTGGATTGCAGGGCCGCAATACACGAGCTGTGCCAAGAAGGTGTGTGGGCCATCCAGCATAAAGCGAATGCCTGCCACCTGCTGCTTGCAAGCCGCGCAGGAGTGGCATTTGTCCCACGCCAGTCAGCTGCAGCCTCCCAACGCACTCACCCTGCCCCGCCAGGCTCAGCACGGGCATGAACTGCGACACCGCAAACGACTCGTCCGCCACGCAGGCCCAGCCCTCCAGGTCAGCGCTCCACACGTAGGCGCGGCTGTTGGACAGCGTGACCAGCGGCACGCCCATGCGAGACAGCCGGGCGTCCAGCACTGCAGCAGGGGTGACAGGGCAGGCATGGCATCAGGGGAGGTGCAACCGATGCCAAACCCTTGCCAACCAGGCGCTTGCTATGCAGGTCAAGCTGGGATGTGTGTGAGCCCACCCCCAAGATGCAACCAGGCAGCCGGTGCCTTCCCTGTCAACCCACCAGTGCAGCCGTCCTCCAGCAGCGGCGCCAGGCTGGCAGTGAGCATCGAGCGTAGCGCTTCCACGTCAAACAGGCGCACCGCGCCGCTGGTGGTCAGCACCAGCAGGCGCCAAGCTGAGTCGCAGGCCAGCTTGGCAATGCCGGCACCCAGCTTGAGCGGGGCGGTGAGGTGCCGCCCCGCCGGCGAGTACAGCTGCAAGGCAGGGCAGGGGGAGAGCAGAGACAGTAAGCACCACAGAAGTGGCAGCGTTGACAGCATGGGCAGCGGGATGCCCAGGCCGGCAATTTGAAATGAGCTCTTCAACCAGATAAGCACACAATCACTGCGATCTCAAGCCTTTCCCGCTGCCTCTCACCACCAGCTGGCCGTCCTCAGTGCCCACTGCCGCAAAGTTGTGGGTGCCACAGGCCGCCACCGCTGCGCTGCGCAACGTGTCGCTCCACAGCGGCGCCACGCCGCGGCCCTTGAGGCATGCCACGTCTGCCTGCCACCGCCCGCTGCCAGCTGCGCCGCGTGCCTCCCGGTTGGTCACACGCAGCACGCGCCTCTCCTCCTCTGATGGTGCAGCAGAGGGGTCCTCAAACAGCTGCGGCGGGCAGCCCAGGTCTGCAGTGACCTCGGCTGGCAGCTCCGGGCCGCGCAGCACAATGTGGGGCAAGGCTGCCACTGGTGCCGCGCCTGCTGCTGCGCCTGCTGCTGGCTGTGCTGTCGCTCGTGCACCGCCTGCCGCAGCGGGGGCGGCCTCTAACCGCACTCGCTTGCCGGCATCTGGCCCACCGCCTGACGGCCGTGGCGGTGGTGGTGGCATCAGCTCCGCAGACGTGGGCGCTGGCTCAGGGCCCTGGCCCACCCGCTCTGGAGCCAGCCGCTTGCGGCCTGCCGCTGCCGTGGGTGCGCCCTCGCCCACCACTGGCGCATCAAAGCCCATCTGCACCTCTGCACCGCTGCCCATCCGTCCGCTGAGCCGCGCGCTCAGCGCATCCATATTCTGCTTGGCTGACGGCTGCAGCGCCCGCTCCACCGCCGTCTGCTGCTGCGCCACTGCTTTGGGCAGCGTGGCAGCTGCCTGCTGCCGTGCCGCTGCGCCCGCCGCAGCAGCTGCCGCCGCGATGCCTGCACCGGCAGCCGCCGGCGGTGCTCCGGCTGGCGAGGGTGCCCCCGCAGCCGCTGCCTCCAGGTGCAGCTGCTCAGCACTCTCTGCAAACAGGCGCTTGCCGCCGCCAACAGCCGCGCGAGCGCTGCCATACAGGTGCTGGAACACTTGGTCCAGCTCCTCCTGAGTGTGGGGCCGCCCCAGCTCCGAGGCTGCAAACTGGAAGCATGCCACCGTGCCTGCAGGGCCCGGTGAGAGGGGTGACAGGCTTAGGTTGGGAGGTGTGGCAGGCTGAGATCGCACCGCCGTGCTTCAGCCTTCCAACGTGATGGTCAGCTGATGCCGCAAAACCCAGCATTTGGCACGCCTTTGGGATCCGCCCAGGCTGCCACCTGCCGCATTCCCCCCACACCCACCATCACTGGAGGCAGCCAGCAGTGAGTAGCCATCGGGCGTCCAGGCCAGGTCGGTGACCTGGCTGCGGAAGAAGCGCTTGCCCACCATCAGCGGCGCGGGGCTGGAAGCGGTCCAGACTGCAGGCCAGCAAGGGCGGGGTCAGGTTTGGGAGCGCGGCATTCGGTGAGCCAACAGCACACTGGCACAGGAGCACACACAACATGCCATGCCTTCACAGTGCGGGCGCAGCCACAAGCTTCCAAGCCAGCCGCTCACTGGAGATGCGCTTGTCCTGGCTGCCCAGCGCAAACACGGCGGTCAGCTGCCCCTCCACCTCGCCCTCCGCGCCGTCCTTCTTGGGCAGGTGGAACAGGCGGGGGTTGAAGCCCACGCTCACCACGCAGCCTGAAGCGTGAGGGAGGGGGGTGGCGGAAGGCCAGCTCTGGTGCCACCCACCAGCAGACTCGCAGGAACTTGCTAAAAAAACACTGTCAATCAGCGGTCACGCGGACACATGGAAGTAAAGGGCGGCCGCAGCGCAGGAACAGTGAGAGGTAGCTGCCCTGCATCGCCTCACCCTGGTGCCCGCTGACCAGCAGGTGCTCCTTCTCCTCATTCCACCGCCCCCGCTGCAGCACCACTGCCGCGTGAGTGGAGCCCTGGTAGCTGTTGCCTGCGGCGGCAACAGGGGCAGCGGCAGCAGTGAGTTGGTGCACACTACGCCTGGTGGCATCAACTGCATGCCAGCCAGGTGCCTGCATTGGCCCCTTGTAGGTGTGGTCAGCAGCTGGCAGGTGCAGGCCATGACGGCACCCACCTGTGGCCAGGAAGGATCCGTCTGGCGACCAGCTCATGCGCGTGGAGAAGGTGGAGGTGACCAGCTTGGTGTAGGGAGACTTGACCACCGCCTGCAGCGGCGGAGCAGAAGCTGGGGCAGAAGCTGTGAGGCTCCAGCCACGACAGGCCGCTCGGTGCACTGCACTGCACTGCAGCCGAGCAGGCAAGCAAGGCCCAGCCGCCGCAGCCGGTGAGCCCACCTGCACCGACCAGTCGTCGCAGCGCCAGATCACCACGCTCTTGTCCTCCGACTGCGGCGGTGACAGGCGGCGGGAGGGGTGAGGGCCTCGGAGTGGCAGTAGGAGCACAGCCGGCAGGCTGGCAAGCTGGCTGCCATGAGCTGGAGCCTCAGCAGCACCCGCTCTGTCCACCCAACAGCGCTTGTGCACGGCATGGCACCAGCCTTGCCCAGCAGCCTGCCTCTCCACCGGCCACCAGCCCGCACACACCTGCGTGGCCAGGTAGGTGCCCACCGGGTCCCAGGCCAGCCCCTTGACGAACGAGGTGTGGAAGTCCAGGCGCTTGAGCAGGTGGCCGCTGGCTGCGTCCCAGATGCACACCGCGTTGTCGATGGAGGCGGAGGCCAGCTTGGAGTCGTCGGGGCTCCACCCCAGGTCCACCACGTTGTTGCTGTGCCCCCGCAGCACCGCCCGCGTGCGCCAGTTTTCAATGTTGGGCGTGCTGCCGCCGCCCAGCACCGTGGTGCCGGGGCCCGGCTTGTGCTCAAAGATGCAGATCATCTTGTCGTCCGAGCCTGGGGCACGGCGGGGGTGGCAGCGGGGTGGGCAGGCAAGCAACAAGGCTGGCACAGAGCAGGCGAGAATTCGAATCGCACGCTGCTGTTGCGTTTGGCGGCGGCGGCGGCACGGAGAGCGGGGCCGCTGGTTGCATGCTCGAGCAGCCTGCCCCACATCGAATCATGCTGCCTCACCCGAGGCCAGGTATTTGCCGTTCTTGGAGAAGCGTACGGTGTTGACGGTGGAGGTGTGGTCGCTCAAGGTGGCCAGCACCAGCGGCCCCGCCTGCTCCTTCTGCGCATCCAGCACCGGCGCCAGGCTCCACACCTTCACCAGGGCGTCGGCGCCGCCCGTGGCGAACCTTCTGCCGCTGCTCTGCACGTGCACCGTGTACACGCCGCCTGCAGCGGGGGCAGGGAGGAGAGAGGCGGTCGCGCCATCGCAGTTCGGGCCCGGGAGGCTCCCAACCCCGCCATCGGCCCTCACCATCGTGTCGCACGCTGGGCAGTTTGTCCAGCAGCATCCTGCCGCCCTACGCCGCCCGCTGCAAGCGCGCTCGGAGGCCCCGCGCCCGCTGCCGGCGCGCCCACGCGCTCCCTGCTGCTGCACAGGAGCCTTCTTGAGCGAGGATGGCGATGGCGGGTCCTGATCGCGCCGCCTCACGACCAGTGCTCCAGCTGTCGCGGCGTCGCGCACAGCACACTCTCGTTCCGTGTCGGTTGCGTGCTTCGGCCATGGCCAGCCCCAAACTCAGATGATCAGAGGAGATGATTACAGATGTGTATTGCGCCGAGGGCATACGTGGCATTGCGGGGAGGGGGGAAGCAATCAAAGGAAGGGATGCACATGGGAGCGTGAAGAGCAACAGTTCATGCGTTGACACAAGGGGAGCGCGGCCCAAATGCGAGCCATCGCAGGCGCGAGTGACGTGCAGGCGCGGCAGCCTCAGACAGCAGCGGCCACGCCCTTCTCCTCGCGCAGCTTAGCGTACGTCAGCTTCTTGCTGAGATCAAACATGAGGCCCACGGAGTCCTGCGGGCAGGGGCAGGCAGCGGGGAAGGGCGTGCAATCAGCTGGCCGGCACTTCAGCAGCGTGTCCTACTTGCAGAGCACCAGCCTGCCTGCCAACCACCCCTGCATCCCCCCTTCCCCTGTCCTTTCCCCAAGCCCTCACCTCGGGAGTGCCCACCAGCACGCCGTGGCCCAGGTTGAGCACATGGCCGCGCTCGCCCGCCTTGGACAGGCAGTCGCGCACCGCTGCCTCAATGGCCGCCTCGCTGCCAAACAGCACCACTGGGTCCACGTTGCCCTGAAGGCAGAGGTAAAGGCAGAGGGAGGGAGTGCAGGGGTTGAAGACAGGGCAGGGTGGTGGTGGTCGGCCGCAGCGGCGCTCGTGGCCTGCGGCACCTGCACCTGCTAACAAGTTGAGCGGCGGCTGCCGCTCCAGCGCATGCCTGCCTCACACCACCCAGTGCACGCACCTGCACGGCCTGGTTAGGGCCCAGCCGCCGCCGGGCATCCGCCATGTCCACCGTCCAGTCCAGGCCAATCACATCCACGCCGGTGCCCGCCATGCGCTCCAGCAGGCCGCCGCTGCCGTTGGCGTACAGCGTCAGCGGCGTGTTGGGGTGCGTGGCCTTGACCTGTGGGTGCAGAGGGGGCGGTGTGTGGTGCGGATGGCATTGCGGGAGAGCTTGCACTGGGAGGCCAGGCAGTAACAGCCAGGCGCTCGCTAGTGATGTGCAGCAGGCCTGCTTTCGCCAGCACTGGCCTGGCCGCCACATTGCCCCTTCTGCACACAGCTCCTGTGTCCCCCAGCCGCCCAGGGCCCAGTCGCTGAGCCCCACCTGCTGCACGATGCGCTCAATGTAGGGCCGCGACCAGCGGTCCCACAGCATGGGCGGCAGCTGGCCGCCCCAGCTGTCAAACATCATCACGCAGTCGGCGCCGCTGTCAATCTGGTACTTGACGTACGTCGCAATCTGGTCGGCAATGTGGCTCAGCAGGGAGTCCAGCAGCTCGGGCGCTGCGGGGCAGGGCAGGGAGGAAGCGGGAGGCAGGAGATGGTGGGCGCCAGGAGGTATAGGACACACCTTCATTCAGTCAACTTGTGCTCCCGCCCTGGCCTCAGCTGAGAGGACGCCACATGCACCTGCATGTGCCAGCCTGCTCACCACCCGCGAGCGGCTGCTGCCCACAGCCTGCAGCTGCACCGGCAGCAGCTGCCACCCCAGAGGCGCTCACCCGTGAACATCATGGTCTTGATGTTCTTGTAGATGGAGGAGGAGGCGCCCTCCACCACGTACGTGGCCAGCGTCCAGGGGCAGCCCACAAAGCCCAGGGTGGCGGCGCGGCCCGCCACCTCGCGGCGGATGAGCCCCAGGCTCTCCCCCACAAACGACAGCTGCTGCAGGTCGATGGCGTGCAGCGCCTTGAGCTGCTCGCTGCTGCGGATGGGCGAGTCCAGCAGCGGGCCCTTGTCGTCGTCAATCTCAAAGGGGATGCCGAAGGCCGGCAGCGGCGTCAGGATGTCGCTGCACACCGGGGGAGGGGGAGACAGCAGGCTGGCAAGGTGGTTGACTGCTGCTCCTGCCAAGCCTGGTGTGTCGCTCCGACACAAGCTGCACGACAGTACATCCGCCGGCACTGGTGTGAATGCCAGTGGTATCCAGCAGCCCAACACACCCCACCCTGCTCCTTCCACCCGCCTCCGCACCTGAACAGAATGACGCCGTCCGGCTTGAACGACTCCCAGGGCTGCAGGCTGATCTCCACAATCAGGTCGGTGTTCTCGCTGCGCTCCCGGAACGAGGGGTGCTTCAGCGCCAGGTCGCGGTACGCCTTCTGGTACCGCCCCGCCTGCCGCATCATCCTGTGAGAAGGGAGAGTACAGGTTGTGGGCAGAGGGTGGGCAGACCAGTTGAGGCGGCTGCACCTGGACAGCCGGGGGGGGGGG